>JAMKCH010043262.1:0-12463 GCA_023653785.1 Ophioderma brevispina
AACTTAAGAGATGCATGCAGATATATAGGTATATCGTGATTGTTACTCAGAGATGGTAAATCATGTAGTAGTTCAGGGAGTAGTAGTAAATTCCACAGTTATAATCAGGTTTGTACCACCATGAACGGGGGGGCCGGATTGGCCTAGTACTCGCAGCAACCACCTTACTCACTATTCAATTGACCGATTCATGCATCATACATCCTCAACCCAACCTCCTACTCTCCTCCTCTCTTGCTTCTTCCAAGTCTTCTTTGATGTCCCTGCATCCGGAAAACTCCCACCTCAAAAACTCAAAAAGCCCTTCTTAAAACATGTCGTATACTTCCTCGCGGTCTTCCATCTGTGCTTGCCATTGCAGTTGACTTGGCATCTTCAACCTAGCTGTGAAAAGCAGAATTGCCCATTCAGTTGGGTTGCCAATACCAACATACACTATTCGCCTTTGACAAAATGGTCCATTTTCCAGTTGGGTTCACGAATGGGGAATAAAGCAGGCCCAATTTGATTGTAAGTTAACATTAGATCGGCGGAAGTGGAGCTCTGATATTGCGGGCCGGGGCATGTCGTATATTAGGCCTGCTCATGACCTGAAAAAAAATCTCCAGGATTCTTGCACAGTGGCTGATGGAACTCCTCAAAAGAATCTATGGTAAGAGTTTCTGATGATATCAGTGGCAGCCGAGACCAACTTTGCCAAATATGGCAAAACGACATTAACAATTTTGCTTCTTAGTGGACAGACCAATTGATTTCCGTGTCTGGGCTGTCGTTTTAATGAGGTTCTTCCAGAAATGCAAGATGTTTCAGATCTTATCTTGAATTCCGATTTTTTTTTGGCTCGGAAATTTCCGCAGTTTCATTTAGTTTAGCCCGTGTTGGGTCAATTGTACCCAAATTTACGCGCTTTGGATCTGTCTTCCATAACGTAGTCAACATGTATTGTAGGCCACTTCAGCGATAAATGCCAGTGCCCTAATACAGCGTTGGCGGAACAGCCGTCTGCATTTTTGACCCGAGCATCCAAAATAGAGGAGCATTCTTTCATTCAGGTACGTCTTCGGTCGGATTTCGGCGTAATTAGCATGCCATCGAGAGTGCGCGCAGTGGTGTGGTGGACACAAATGGCTTGTTGGAGATCAATTTTCCTCGAGAAATTTGTTCACTTTATTTAACGTCATTAGGGGATTGTTCTCCAGATACCTTTACTGTACTCTTCACATCTCATCAATCTTCTGGTTCTTTGAACCACCCTTTAGTAGCTTATCACGGAATCCTTTACAAAGATAGATTGTCACTATAGATCTCTCTGTAAAATGCTTAATGTTAAGAGTATCTGCAGCTTCCAGATAGTTTGTGTCTTCACCTTCAAAGGCATCAATTAGCTTATTACTATCAGTGTCTGATATTCGATTGTATCGTCCTTGCATCGCCATGATGAAAAACTTGATACAGTAGTAGTATAACAATCTTTATTCAGGGTAACTCAATTCAGGTGTACAAAAACTGGTCTCCCATGAGACCCTGATACAGATTTACAAGTATGACATAAAACGGGTATTTACAAACTATAAAACTTAAATAAGAAGACTATTTACAATTGCAATATAAACATACATGAATATAAAAACAGAGATACACATGTATTTGAACAAACAGCCAATGAAATTGGAATTTAGAGGTGAAGGCATATTGATCAAATACTAATGTTGGACTTGAACATATTTAAAGTCATTGAAGTCAGATTACTTCGAACATCAGATGAAAGTCTGTTCCACTCTGATGCACCTCTATAATAAAATGTCCGCTTGCCTGCATTGTTATTCCAAGGTGGCAAGACAAGGGTATTACAAGATTGACTTCTAGCGCATTTTGAATGAATTAGTAAAAATAAGATGAGAGGTAAGATGGAGTAAGATTAATAAACGCCCCGGGAGCGGTGCATTTTTCAAAAGGGAGGGTGTTTATTACAGTCAAAAATGGAAAGTCAAAAATCCCGCAAAAATCACCCTACACATGCTTATTTTCGCTGATTACCAATAATACAAACGAACGAGCAGGGGGACGCTGTTTTTGCACCTCCCGAGGTCAAAGTTCCATACTAATTAAACTATATTACAACTGTGCACAACAGCGAATATGATACGGATTACGACAGTCCCGGCTATTGAATCATGTGATTTAGGTAAGCTTAACTCATTTTCATGAAATTTTTGTCGTAGGGGGGGCGTTTATTAGAGCAGGGGCGTTTATTAGGAACAACACGGTATAAGAAGTTGTTTCTTCCATCTTTCATTCAATCTCTCCCAGCAAAGAGAGTTCATCATATCGGAAATGGATGTTCTGATATCCACAGACAGAAGGACACGTGCAAGTATGTTTTGAAGAATTTGGAGAGAATTACTATGGTCAGAGATGCAGTTTGACCAACAGAACTGCAATAATCAAAGTGTGGAAAAACTAGAGCATTTGCGAGTAATTTTAAAGTGGCCGGAGGAAGATCATACTTAACTCTACGAATAACACCAATACGTTTAGAAATATTAGAAGAAATATAATCAACATGATCGCTCCAGGTTACTGAAATGCTTGGGATGAAATGATTTTTGACATAAGACTACAATCCGGGAAAAAAGTTGTTAGAACACTAATCACTCAGTGTTAAAATATGCGTCTATTTTACAATGTAGTTGTTTTTGACTGATGCCATGTTTTAAATGAAGTCGAGAACTTGTCTCTCAAACACTACCCTTCCCCACCCCCTATCAATCAATGTTGGGAGAAGTGACAAGGATGTTGAGTACATGAGGTGGCTCAACATTGAATAGGGGAGAGAAGGGGAACATTTTTCAAAGAGACGTGCATTATGTTCTAACCATTTTTCCCGGATTGTAGGCTTGTTTGGACTCATTTGATGTATACATTTTTTCATACTGACTCAGAATATGGACATAATTTGAAACGATAGTCACCTGCAAAGGCTTAAAGTGAGAACATTCACTTATGTGGGTTCATACTTCGATCTTGGGCAGAAGTCAGCTGACATGTCTCTTGAACGTGCTATGTGCACCGGATGCATGAACATAACACATGCATGATTTTTTTTTCTTTCCGCAAAGCCAGACGTCTACCAATGAATTAAGAGATTCATGAGTTTCTGGAATTAAATCTTGAGACAGGGTTGGTACATTTACTGCACCCACTTTGCCTTCTCCCAGTTGAATTCAGCAGCCTTGACGGAAGGAATAAAGTATAATACTGTACTTTATTCCATCAAGGCTGCTGAATTCAACTGGGAGCAGACAAAGTGGGGTCACAAAAGGTACCAACCCCTTGAGACAGCATTTTAGCTTATCACCAAAATCACTTTTAGCTTGACACTGATGTTTTTTTTATTCTCAGGACTGGAAAGGCATGCAGGCACTTATTGGCAAGACAGGCAAGGAAGGTCTCAAGCGTCGTGTACAAGAATGTGATCTGACTAAGATCCCAATAGAAGCTGCCTCCAGGACCAAGGCTTTGCTGGCAGAGTATGACCTGGAAGAGATCAGGGATGTTAGTGCTGGTGCAGCTGTGTTCTTTGCTTGGGTAAGTTGATAACATTAGATACAAGAGATAAGTAGCGATAGTGTGAGAAGACAAAAAATATCAAAAATTTATTTTATGCGTGTATGAGGAACAAGTGTGTACAATTCCATTAAATTACTTAAATGAAGAAAAAAGAAATCAAATAGTTAAAAAATACTGCAAGTAAACTTGAGTCATCCCCCTGGCAAGATGGCAGCCTGGTACATTACCTCAGGTGACCTTTGACTTTAGTCCATGACCTTTGACATCATCCACACATGAAGGAACCACTATTGCACCTTAACCCCAAGTTTGATATAAAATTGGATCGATTAAGCCCAAATTGGGCGAGCTATGAGTTGCAAAAATATTGGGCAAGACACAGTCGAGCCCAATATTTTAAAACTCACAGCAAGACCAATTAATATTGGGCGTAAATCATTCAATTTTATCATTATCATATTTTGGATCCGATATTTTCACACACTTGGACTCCTCAAAACATGATAATGGTGTAAATCGGACTTAAACTTTTCGAAGGAGATGTGAAAAACGAAAACCTAACCAAACTTGAACACGCACACATAAATACACATATGAACATGCTCGTTATTGCAAAATCCCCCTGCTTTCAAAGCCAGGGATAATAAAAATGAAGTATTAGAGAATTGACCTGCAGTGATGGACATAAACAGCTGATGTGGTACATGCCAGTTTAGAGCAAACATCAAATGTATGTGAGGTCAAACTGTACAGGTCATGGTGTACAATTGTCATAATTCAAAATCTGGGGCATTTGCAGAGAAAAACTTTCTGATATGAAGTCAGACTTCCGATGTGCACCCATAAAGTCTAGCTAGTGTCAGGTAAAATGTGCTGTTATATGTCTTTAATATATGGACTTCAAGCCAATCACTTGCGGGCTATGTTAGCTCATCCATGCTACGAACAAAGACACCAATATATGGATGTTTATTATTTTTTTATACTCCAGATTACATATTACTGCTTGTTCCTTTAATGGAAGAACTACTGATGATCACTTAAGACCCATTTGGTGGTGTTTGTCACTTTGGTTGTATTTAGTTCTGGCAAAATGTGACGGATAAGGACTTTGTACACTGTGTGAACAAATCCGTATGAAATCACAGAAAATATTGTTTAAATTACCAATTTAAACCGGCGGGTTTGGAAACCAATGAAATGTGCGATACATTTCCACAGCCGTTTAACAATTTTCTTTCACATACAGTACATTTTTTGTTGGTAATTTCAGGCAATCTGCAAAATGGAGATGAGAGAAGACCAAGAGAGACAAAGGCAAGAAGGCATAGATCCTAACAAATCAAGAGTAGTAAAAAGACAATCAAGACTGAACATCAAATTGGTAGCCTACATTTAACAATATAGAAGAGAGACAGGCAAGGAAGGCATAGATCTTAAGTCTAGTCTGATAAAAAGGGCAAACGATCTAATCATTTATACAAAAGTGAGCCAATATGAAAAATTTGTGACAACAGAAGTGTTTGGAAATATGATAAAAATGTCACTTTTGATCATCTTCCGTCAAGTAACAAAGTCAGAAGAACAATATATCTATGTGTTTGTGTTTGTAAGTGAAACCATATTGAAAATTGTGAGTCTAGTGTCATTGCCGAACAAGACAGATTCGTTCGTAAAGTTCCAGGGGCGGCGCCAGATCACATCATAGGACAATCATCAATGGGAGGGGGGGCGGCAAGAAACATTACAAGATAACTCCTATAGGTTTGAAAAAAAAAAACCCTAAGTTTTACGTATTGTTGCCTTAAAACCCCCCCCCCCCCCCCCCTAGGGGCTATAATTAGTACAATAGGCTGTCATTTTGTCGAAATCCCCATCATACGAATAGTTCAAAATTACTATGATTAGTAAAAAACCTGTATTAAATGAGAACTCTTATTCATAGCATAGTATTAGTGTCTACTTATTTTCCGTCCATAAATGAAGTCACAGAAACAATATTTCATTTGTATAGGGTTTGTATATATTAAACTAATCTGAAACTTGAAATCTAGCCCAATTGTCAAAACTTGTAGGTATCTAATCAGTAATTTTATGAAGAGGTACAAAAAAATAATTATGACTTTATCAAATAGGAAGGTTAAATAACATATTTATATAATAGAGATAGTAGTAAAATTATTGAATTTTAAAGGAAAGAGGAGCATCATGCAGCTGAAAATAATGTGTGTTGTTAAATTTTGGTGTCATACCACTAGATAATTGTGACTAATAAATTTGACATTTGATCACTTGTACACAACCAGCTTGGCCGGGAAAAAAAGCTTGAAAATCATGCCAAATCAGCCCTTTTGTGCCTGCTCACAGGGAATTTTTCACCTTCAACCAGGAAAATCTGCCTCAAAACCACCTCCAACTAGGAAAATCTGTCTCAAAACCGGGTATTTGCCCCCTCTGACAAAAGTGATGTCTGTTAAGCCCTGCCTGAGTCTTAATCCTGTACCGGTACTCGAGTTGAGTAAATTCACACTCCAATGTTATTAACAATTTCTGACAACGATATAGATCCATTTATTATTCCATGTTAAAAAGTTTAATTGGTTTGGTGTTAGAAAAATGTTGGACCAAAATATACGGGGTCAAAGACCATGGTCAGTGGGCAGCTACAGAAGACACAGTTCACTGCCTTGTCACCAGGGCAGGAAACAATGCATATTTACTGGGAAGATAGTTACATTTCCCATAGATTTCCCACTATTTGTACCTCTTTGCATCAAAAGTCAAAATTTTCCTCCAAATGGTCAAATTTCCTGGGAAGGAGCTTCCGTGATTTCCAATCACCCGTATGGTCCATTTTTGTACTAGGTTTAATGTCTACAAATATCATTAATATTTTGAAACAATATTTGGGTCATAAGGCCAGGTCGGTCAAAGGTCATAACTCTTGCAATTTGTTGGCAGCTTGGTTCAATCCTTGTGACTGTTTCAAGGTTTTCAAAAAAAAAATTGACCAGTTCCAGAAGTATCTAGGGTTCTGGGTACAAAGGCTGTTAGCGATTGGGCCATGCACCTTTAAATATAAAAGTAGATTATGCATGTATGAATGTTATAAAAGCTATACTCTGGCTCATAATTTCTTGGACAGTTTAGAACGTACGCCCGCTTTCCCGCCAAAACGGCGCGCCATCGTGTTGCACGTAGACGCAGTACACGCAAAGATTGACGCGCGCGTTTGTTATGTCCAAGAAATTATGGCCCAGTGTGCTTGGTATGGCGATCCTCTTCACTTAATTATAGGTAATCCCTGAAAATGTGTTCATATAACTGTAATGCTAATTTCCAGTTATTCCTCGTTTTTGAAATGGAATGACTTAGAGAATAAAGGTATTGTTTTTAGCCTCTGCCGTGTGTCTATCGTGTCATATCACACGGGCGACAGCATTATTTTGAGTAGAACAATGAGGCGCAGCCGAGTTGTTTTACGCTAAAATAGTGCTGTCGTCCGTGTGATTTGACACGATAGACACACGACAGAGGCTAAAAACAATACCTTTATTCTCATTCTTTAACACTTTAATCAAAATAAGAAGCTGTACATATTTCTAAAATTATGGTAGATTTTATCCAACGAACTACCCGAGCATTTTAAACCGATCAGTCCATTGTTACTCTGTGCATTCGATTGGTCCGAGCAGTGCGTACGCGCTGTACCGTGTGATATCGTCGAATATCACACGGCTAGGAACCAATGAAATTGCATAAACAATCTCAAGTGTTTAAGAATGGATTATAAACCAGGCATGAGAATGAACTTTCAGAAAAAAACTGAAATTGGAAAAAAATGAAAAAAAAATGTGTTAAATCCAATAAAAATGCTTGAAATCAGACTGAAAATAAATAACATGTAAATTTGGGAAAAAATAGCCCTGAATTTAGTTTTTAAACTGAAGATTCTCATTCCTGCTAATCATGTTGCATAAAAGATGAGTATTCTAAATGAGTTTGGTTTATGTGCATTAAAAGGAAATGTTAGTTAACTGTCATTATGTGTGTGTCCAATTTGTATTTTTGAAGCAAACTGTCATTATATTTCAAATATTTTGAGACAAAAATAAAATGTATGTGCACCAATTCTCAACAAGTGGTCTCTGATGTTTTGCAATATTTTTTTAGGTCCAAGAGTGTAGATTAAAGGTGCAACTAGAGATTTTGAGTCACCCAAATATTGTGTCATAATAGTAATTTTATATAGATTAGACACTTAATTGATTTCTTACCTTGTATTTGGTTACAGAAATGTCTTTAAGAGTGAAATAAGGTGAATTTTATTTTCATATACTCCAATATAAAACATAGGCTGAATTTCGTATTTGCTCCTATACAAAATTAGAAATTTCACAATTTTTGTACCCAAGAAACATTTCTCAGCTTAATCCTTTCAGATGGGGATATAATTGATGGACAACTTTACATCAGGGCGAAAATCAGTACTTTTCAATTTTTTTAGGGGTAACTGATATGTGAAATCTCTCGTTGCACCTTTAATGTATATAGGCCATGATACGTTCGTGATTTAACAATCTTTTTGTGCTCCAGCGCTGGGGATCACTTACTTCCTTCACTAAAAATTTAAAAATATTATGTAAACCAGGAAAAGCTGTATCCCCAAATGAAAAAGTGCACATTATTTAGAAAAATGAATAAAATGTCAACTCAATTTACTCCCAGAATGTCAGCGACCAATATGTACACGTAAACTCAAGCCAACAATAGAGCAATGATATTCAACAATCAACCTAAACACACTTCAGATCTCTTCTCAACAGGGTATGCAGGTCCATTGTTACTTCATGCCTACACTGTTGAAAAGATTTTAAGCTATATCAGGTGTTATAACTTCGCCGTATTGAGCTCTAGTATCTGTTCATAACTTAAAGGGCAACATACTCACCTCGCTCATGATTTTTAAAAATGTAGGTCGCTGAATACCATTGCCTTTCTTAAATTGAATAGAAATAGGGTTTTAAAGACAATAACTTGCGGATCTAGGTTATGCACAAATTAGGTCAGTCCTTGCCATGGGCTTTTCTTTCATGAATTTGATCCCTTTACATGTTCTTTTCGAAAAAAAATTATTAATCATATGGTCAAAGTTAATTGAACACACAGAATCTCAAGATTTCTTTTATCGCGAACGAGGAAAGAACTTGCCAATGCGGCAAGGACATATCATTCGAAGTCTATTCAACTGCGTGCACATTAACAATAGATCAGATGTAAAAGAATGTGAAGTGTGTCCCGGGCCGATTATTGAATATCATTAGCTCCATTGTTCGCTTGAGCATGTTGATGTTATGTGTATATCCATTGTCACTGATATTCTGGAAATAATTGAGTTGACATTTTATTCATTTTTCTAAAATAATGTGCACTTTTTTCATGTGGGGACACAGCTTTTCGTGGTTAAGATAATATTGTTTTAATTTTAGTGAAGGAAATAAGTAATCCCCAGCGCTGGAGCACGAAAATTTAAATAAAAGGCCAAAATTGTATTATGTACCATGGCCTAACATGCTATCACCAAGATTTCAGGATTTTTATTCCTGATTTCAGAATTACTGTTTATTTTTACCAAAATTCAAACATTTTTATTCAAATCCAGCCAATTTGTGACATGTTATATTATTTCACACCAATGGTACATGTCTTTTAGCTTTTGTGGAATGCTATTTTAAAAATTAGGCTAATCACAAATTACATCAATTTTCAGGAATTTTGGAATGGAGCTGCATGTATGCAGTCTGAGCAGTATTCAAGATAAGAACTAATGCATATCAAAGTAATTTTAGCTTTGCTGTCTTAATGTATTTGTTAGAAAATAGCTATACAACTAACAATTGTACAGCAAACTGATATCGGCTACCAAGAATAGCAAGTCTGAGCATGATCTAGGTAAACATAAGTAACTCTTTTACAACTAAAGAATTAAATCCCTGCATAGTGGCATCTACATTGGCCGTGACCTTGTTTAACTGAATACAGGATCAGATTGATCAGATTACTACTTAAGCTTCTTAGAAATACAATGCCAATACACTAGGTGCACACAATCATTTATATCAATAAATCTCTGAATAATGACATAATGGACAGACCTACAGCTGTCATTTACACTGTTTTTTATAGTAAAGCAAAGTAATAACAATTACAATTCATCCAAAAGAGTTTAACTGGTGATTTTTTGTCAATAATTTGGAGCTTTAAATCAGTCAATATTGGGACAAAACAGATGCTGCAAATTGTGACGCCTGAGTGGTTTCACACAGAGCTCACCATACTCACCTCGCTCATGATTTTTAAAAATGTAGGTCGCTGAATACCATTGCCTTTCTTAAATTGAATAGAAATAGGGTTTTAAAGACAATAACTTGCGGATCTAGGTTATGCACAAATTAGGTCAGTCCTTGCCATGGGCTTTTCTTTCATGAATTTGATCCCTTTACATGTTCTTTTCGAAAAAAAATTATTAATCATATGGTCAAAGTTAATTGAACACACAGAATCTCAAGATTTCTTTTATCGCGAACGAGGAAAGAACTTGCCAATGCGGCAAGGACATATCATTCGAAGTCTATTCAACTGCGTGCACATTAACAATAGATCAGATGTAAAAGAATGTGAAGTGTGTCCCGGGCCGATTATTGAATATCATTTGCTCCAATGTTCGCTTGAGCATGTTGATGTGATGTATATCCATGTCACTGATATTCTGGAAATAATTGAGTTGACCTTTATTCATTTTTCTAAAATAATGTGCACTCTCTTCATTTGGGGACACCGATTTTCGTGGTTAAGAGAATATTGGTTTTTAATTTTAGTGAGGAAATAAAGAATTCCCCGCGCTGGAGCGCGAAAATTTAAATAAAAGGCCAAAATTGTATTATTACATGGCCTAATATGAGAATATAAATCTCTCACATGCTCTGATGGGACTGGTTTAGATTAGTAACCTTGGGGTTTTTGTGATCCACAGCCACGTCTTCCCAACTGAAATTTTAAAACTCTCTAGTTCAAACCATAAACGGAGATGAAGTAATAGGGTTATAAATCACAATCCCATTCTAGTAAGTTTTGTGGAAAATGTTTGAAGATGTTTTTTCTATAGTTTGAAGGGGCTGAATCAGAATTTTTTTGGGCCACATCTGGGAATTGGGGAACTTTGTAAAATATGGGGTCAAAGTTGTCCTTAATTTATTTTTTTCAAACAAGAGACGGATTAGTCACCAGGTGAGTTTGTAGTTGAAAGATCATGTATTCCCCTTTTCAATGTGAACCTGCTTAAAAGAAGCACTCTTAGCCCATTTTTTTGAATGGCGGCCCCCAATTTTTCAAAAATTTGGAGAATTTTTAACAAAAACGGTTGCAATTGGTAACTGGCTATAACGATCACTGTGAAGGTTTCAGCTCAAAATGTCTATGTGTCGCAACGAAAGGAATTTTGACTAGAAATCATGTATTTATCGGGGATCCCCGATATTAATTCAACTGCTGCTGGAGACGGCCATTCCAATGTGAAATAGCCTGGAACTCCGCCATTAACGTGTCTCTCTCATCCATTGTTGGTTTTGTAATAGTTCGGGCAAGTCAAGTAGAGGTTTTTTCTTTTTCCTCGAGGTGTTCACTATTTCATCATGGAAGACGAAATCACTTAGTCAGTTCGCAGCGCTGGCTGTAAGTCCAATCTGGGATCGCAATACTACTTACAAAAATCGCTTATTTTGTGATACATGCGGCATTTTTTAGCATTCTCACATTCGCAGGTATAGTTTTCCTAGAAATTACCACGAACTGTGCAAAAATTCAATTTTTGAAAATTGGGGGCGCTCTTCAAAAAACATGTGCCAATATTGCTTTCAAATTAAGTCAAACGTGAAGGGGTAAATTTGACATGGTTACAATATACAATTTGTTTTTTCAAAACTCAGTGAACCATATCGACACAAATTGGACAGGTGTAAACGAAACATTTCGTCATTCATATCCTGTTATAAAATTTTATAATTGCTCAGTAATTTTGAAATTATAGCACCAAGCACGACTGTGAGTATTGCATTTATTTTGGGACCACTATTTTTATTGACAGATGGATATATATCGTTCGGGTGTATCACATCGGATGGATGTTGAATTTTTATAATCATTTTTACAAAATTAAGGGAAAATGGGTACTAAATATCAAAAGTCTCAAATATGCAAAGGTGTCTCGATTGCAATACTTAATAATCTAATTAGAAATTTGAACAATTTTCACGCATGTTGCATAACAGAGACCTTGGTGTAGTACATAGTGACGGATGTTGGAACCCTCATGTCATAGAGTGCATACTTGATTTTCCACCAGGAGGGCTTTTTGTAAATTACTTTTGATATAATTTAAGTTCAGAATATTTTACCTAACCTGACCACAGAAGCCAAAAAAAAATTTTTTTTTTTTAGCTTCTTGCCTTGTGCTGGGCTGCAGCTTGTTTACATGTAGACCCTTTTGGTCTTTTTTAACCCTGATGAAGGAAGGTTTTTCTTTCCGAAACGTCGGTTTTTAATGTGTAAGTTTTATGTTGAGTGTCTGTGTTCCCCCCAGTGGTGTTGCAATTCTCATTAAGTATTTTTTAATCCTCATGTAATAAAACCAAATTGAGAAGATTTGCGATGACGCAATTGGTTTGACGGATGTTGGGAAAACGCTGATTTTGTATTCCATAATACGGATGCTGAATAACGCTTTATTATAATGAAATTGCACATCCGTCACTATGTCCTGACCTAATCGCAGATTTGCGTAACTTTTCCATGCATTACATGCCATTTTATCAAGTCAGAATTCCTGAATATAGCT
>JAMKCH010043263.1:0-11511 GCA_023653785.1 Ophioderma brevispina
GCCTTTTGGTTTCTAGCCTATCTCCAGAGAGGAAGGAAAGGGGTAAAGGGATAGAAACTAAAGAAACCCGGACGTCCCTGGCGGGATTCGAACCCGGGGCCTCCGGCCCACCATTCCATATGACCAGGCATGGCAAGCCACGAGGGAGTCGCTGGCCCGGCCAGCGATTTCGTGCCCATATGAGTGTTGGTGCGATGACATCATCGCATCTTTTTGGACTTAGTGCATTTTCCCCACTCAGCCCATTGAGTTATATTGGTGTTTGAGGAGGTTTAGGGGACCTCTTACCTGGAAAAAGCAAGTGTACCCTAATGGAACAAAACATTTGAGACAGCCTTGTTGTAATTAACAGCATTTATAAGGTGCAATATTCGATTGTAACCATGCATGCCTTTTGCCTGAAATTTACTGCCATCTTAAATTTGACCGTTCAACTGCGCATGCGTACTAGGCTTTAAAAAAATAAAAATATACAGGGTGTGCAGGAAGAGGGTGTTTTGATCCAATCCCACAATGCATCGCATTGTGACGTATACTGTACTGTACAAAACTTATGTCAGTACTTGGGGATAAAAAGTGTCCCAAAGGTTTAAGAACCACAGGACATGTCATAATCATGCTAAAAATTCCCTAAGTACTATGCTTTGTGAGTGAAAATAAGCATAGAAGTCAGGATTTTTATGTGTTAAGAATAGGATTTTTGTGGGATCACATGACCCTGTTGAGGTAAAATTTCCCAAAACTGGTGCATTGTGGGATTGACTCAATACACCCTCTGGTGCAGGCCAAGCAATCTGTAATTTAGAAATCCAGATAGCCAAAATTACCACTCTCAATTTAGATTTCCAGGCAGGTATGTATTTTAGTTCTATGTGTGTGTAGAGTATATTTTACAAAACCTTATCCTATTGTTAAATAACTGAAAGTCCGTCCGTTTCCTCCACCTTCGCTGCCCAAGTGATCTTAGTAACCAGTTTCCAACAGGAAACGCTGTTGTAAATATAGTACAAAAAGAAGATGGGTAAAGATGAGAATCTCAGTTTGGTTTGTATATGTTGATGAGCACAGCAAAAAAAGTAGTTAAACATAAAAGTTGAATTTTTGTTTTGACATTTTGTTTTAGACGTGGAGTACAGAATCCTTTTGGTATAATGTGATGAGGTACCAGCTGGAGAATTTCTGCTATGCGACAACTCTTGGATACACTCCACACTACCGCAATTTGAACAAGGAACAAGCGCTGGGTCTGTATGCTACACCTAACAGTCAACAGGTAAACATTGAATTAAACATTAAAGGTGCGTGTTCCGATTGTCTGTGGGACCCCTGATTTACCCAGAAGTAGGTATCGATTTTGAAATCAGATAAACGGCCTTATTTTTCTCATTGTTGTCTTTGTCATTGTCGAAATTTGAGCCTCAAATCCATTTCATTCTCAAGATATAAACAAAACACTGCCGTTTTAATGGTTAACCATCAATATTAACATTGCAATGTGCATTATTGCTTCTACCATCGAAACCGCAAGTTTGTTTCCACGGTACGGTATGTGCAATGTGCCAGGCTCTCATATCAAGAAGAGAAGCCAATAGACATAAATTGGAACAAACACCTTTAACAAGTTAGAATAAATGACTTCATTAGATCTGGATTATGTAGGATGTCTTTTTGGTCTGCATAAATGCGGAAGTATGTTTTCAAAGTGCATTTCAGGTCATTATTATTATTGAGCAATGTGCTTCTTACAGGCACAAATGGTTTTAATTAGTGGATATAGAGGGTGAGTGTGACAAGAGTGAGTGGGTTCAAGGAAACAGGGATGCAAAGTCAACGAGAATCATATTTCCATTCTCGCAGTGATTGTCGACGCATCCAGATCACCCATTCAACAACTCACCGTATCTCTTTGTACAGGAGTGTACCATTGTTGATTCGTTATCAACCCACAGTTGATATGCAAATTAGCGCGTCACGCCTGGCACAGTGCTCACGGAAGTGCGTTTACTTGGTACGCTTAAGTCCAGGGGCGTAACCAGACCTGAGCCTCAGGGGGGCAAGACTCAAGTAGTTTCCCGATTTTTCAAGCGCCATATTTTTTTCCATTCGGTTCCAAATTGTGAAAGGGATGTGCTACCATTCCTTTTTTTTCCTTCTTCCCTCTTCATTTTCCCCTTTCTTCTTCTCTTTCCTCCTTTTCCTTTCTCTTTTTTCCCTTTCTTCTTCTCTTTCCCTCGTTTTCTTTGTTTTTCCCTTTCTTCTTCTCTTTCCCTCTTTTTTTTCTCTTTTTTCCCTTCTTCTCTTTCCCTCTTTTTCTTTCTCTTTTTTCCCTTCTTCTCTTTCCTCCTTTTCTTTCTCTTTTTTCCCTTTCTTCTTCTCTTTCTTCTTCTCTTTCCCTCTTTTTCTTTCTCTTCCTTCCCCTTTTTTCCTTCCCATTTTTTGGCTCCCCTTCCCGATTTTTTGGTGTCCGGGGGGGGGGGGGAATTTGCCCCCCCGGCCCCTCCACTGGTTACGCCACTGCTTAAGTCGGCGCGCTGTTCATCACGTTTAGAACTCTGAGTACGCGCAAGTACACCAGGTGCAAATTGCAAAGCAACACACAAACCAAAACTATCATTTTACTTTAGATTTTGCTAAAATATAATACTAGGAATATTTTTGTCGAACTGGGAACATTTTAGTGTTATAAGTGAGAATAATTGTGTTCCTCTATACACGATATTAATAAGTTTTCATAAAGATTTTCGTTGTTGATATTTCACAAGAGTCTGTCGAAATGGGATGAATAAAAACACTTATTTTCAAAACATGTGAAAAATGTTTAATTTTTAATGATGTCAAACATAATAATATAAATAAAAAAATTACCTTTTAAAGGTCATTACAAAATTGACAGCCTTGTACCCCAGACTTCACCAGCTTAACATTTTGAGTTATTTATGTCATCAGAACAATTGGGTTATGTAATTAATGAACACTTGCATAATCTCACCCCCAGATTCGGTTGTTTTTCATAGTAAAGATTTTCTGTCCATTAATGGAAAGAAATTACAACACTCTTGTCTATGTGGGACCATGGAGTTATTATTATTACTATATTAACTCCATGGTGGGACGATGATATAAAATTCTGCTCCTTACATGAAGCACCCAAATCAAAAAAAAATTGGCAATAAGCATTTTTCAAAGTCAGGGTGGTAGGATTACAAAGTGAACCTTTAAGTTTGACTTGTATTATGTCTACCAAAAGTGTCTGATCCCAACCTGGTCTGTATCCTTTAAGTTCATGTAAAAACACTAAAGCCTGTCTCAAAAAAAATGGTACAATCAGAAAAAAAATTGGTTAAATATGAAATTTCAAAATAAGTTATTTTTACTTGGCATAATATAAAGAACAAAGACCAGGCTTTCCCAATAGTGTTTGTTTCATCTTATTTGCTTTGTCAATCAGAGATGAATCAATTTAGTCGATATATTCAAAATCGATTTGTGCCACTTATTGCATGGGCAGGAGTTGCTTCGCCCAGTTATGCCATGCTGTCTTGAAGCTCAAAACAAAAGATTGCAACTTTGATCAAGAGAAACAAAACACAGATTAAAGTAAACAAAAGAAGTCTAGTTTTATCAACACAAGTTTTAATATTCAAAACATTATCAGTTCAATGATAAATATCTTCTCTTCATAAATAATAAACAATACAAATATTTATTGCTCGTCAATGAAATGGAACTTTGAATTTATTACAAAATTGGTATCTGTTAAAATCATGCCAGAAGGAATGTAATTGCAACCAAAGTAAACACTCCATATCTAAAGAAATGGTTTTAAATTTTTTTTTTTTTTTTTAAACTATTGCACTATCTTTGTGAATTTACTAACACGCTGATGTCATTAAAAATTGAATTGAAATTTGAAAACAAAGTATCAAAGTGTTGGTAGGAATTAGCGTTTCATGATACTTCAGCCCATAAAAAACTCTCTCCTCCAGGGTTACGTACGCCCGCCTCTACGCTCATGGTTCTCTTATAACAAACAAACAGTAGTATGTCGAATGTTGTTCACTTATCTTAAAGCCAGAACTTACTGATAATAACTTCAACACCATTACGTAACTTTAGAGTTTCTTATGAAGTTAATCCCTTTGTAAGATTTGTTATTCTGTTCAGTGTGAATAACTTAGGCTAACAAATTCGTTCACCGTTTTCACTCAACCAGAAAGTGGCACAAACTCGATATTTGTGTTCAGCAGTAAACTGGAGTTATCTCTTGATTGAATCAAGCAAATGAGATAACTTCAGCAGTAAACTGGAGTTATCTCTTGATTGAATCAAGCAAATGAGATGAAACAAAAAATCCTGGAAAGCCTGGTCTTTCACTTTTAATGTGATGTACAACACGACTTACTTGTGTTGAGATATAATATTGAAAAAAATCGGTGTTTGATTGTCGTTTTTGAGACAGGCTGTATGTTATAATTAAAATGTGTCCAAGTCGTCCCTATTCATTTCATTTTGCAGTACATTACATAATCGACAATATGACGAATCTCACCTGCATATTCAATCCTTTCTTTGTAATATTCCAGATTTTATATTTTACGTCCATTGACAAAAAGAGTAAATATCCATTTGTATTTTGAATATCTATTCCAGACTGGCAGTGAAAAGAAGTCTGCTGATGCGATTTTAATGCATCATTGGAACCGTGGTTGTCACATAACAAAATCCTCACTTCTATACATAAGAGGTCGATTATCTGGGCTAGATAAAGATACTGAACTCCATACAGAAGAAGTACAGGTAAATATAACTTTCAGTGTGTGTATAGGCAAAAAAAGAGAACCTGGCCTCTTAGAATTGGTTGAAGTCTTTTTGTTGTCATCAGTATGTGTGGCTGTCTGTAGCATTTTGGATTTGAGAACCTTGCATTTGGCGTGTTGGAGTGAGTTAGGATCATGAATCGAGTCCGTTAGCATTGAGTTTGAGTCCGTCATGCCCGAGTCCGAGTCCACAAGGCCCAAAATCTTATTTTGATGGGGGTTAAAGGCCGACTTCAGAAGATTTTCAAAATCTAATTTTTTTTTGGTAGTAATAAAATAGAATCTAGAACTAAAGATAGTCACTAAAATGCTTAATTCCAAAGTTAGAGGGAATTGAGATTTTTCGTTGTCATGCAGTAAGCAATTATGCACAGTAAACAGTGCCATAGGATCCGTGTATAACAAAATTTACGGATCCGATTTTATAACATAGTTGTGCTTTTCTATATGAAAGGACTCCGATTTCAGGTTAGTTATTCACACGTGATTAGTATATACGCATTATGTATATCAAAAAAACATGATTTGTTTGAAAATGAGTTCGCCATCATCGGGAAATATCGGAGTCAGCCTTAAGTGGGATGGAGGGGACCTTGAACTAAGGCCCCATGGATTCGACTACATTTCTCTAAAAGCATAAAGAGGGAGTTTTGTATAGCTTACACTGAATACTTGTTTATACCTGAAACCTGCTAGGAGTGGGAGTATTCAGGTAGATTCTTGGTCAGTGACCCATATGTTGGTGACCTCATGTGACCTTGGTGACATCATGTGACCTTTGTCCCAAATTACAAAGCACGACAGCAGACGACACATAGAATATGCTAAAAGTGTGATGTAATAGATGAGAAAATTTCACTTGGATGGGTCGGAATTTTTTTTACATTACACTTTTCAGAGTACAAATTATTGGATTTCAGAGCCACCATAACTCTATTATAGCAGATCGGCAAGGTCTACTGTGGCTATTAGCAGCTATGCTAGAGATACCCCCTCCCCGTCCCCTCCCAAGTCAGTGTTGAAAATAATATGGTGCGAGATTGCCCAAGTGTGTCATGCTCATGCAACATTGAAATGAGGGGGCAGGAACCAAATCTGCACTAAATGTTCCAACAATTATGAACAAGATTGTAGTTAGTGTATTTGTCCCGATGAAGTCAGCACTGCTCATCGGTGTCGGAAGGATTTATTTATTTCAACCATATTTTAACAGAGTAACCCAATCAGTAAAACTGCTATAACAGGGGCCCTGTAAGAACAATAAATTATACATACATATGTACATTCATAAAAACATTAAACATTACAATCTAATCAAAGAGAAATGTAATAATCAGACACTTTACATTTAAAAACTTTGTAGGTCAGTGACGTACCACTGCGGTGGGGCGCCTACCTATTTTCTCTTTCGGGGACGAACGTTCATATTAAATTTGGTAATTTTAATCACATATGTTAAGCCATTATGTATTTCAACATATTTAAATGTCGCCATTCACAGGACTGGAATTTTAGAAAAATTAGGCCTACACCCAAATATTTAAAAATGTTAAGGTGTTTGTGTCGAGAGCCCCAAGAAATGTTTGCTTTCTAAAACACATTTCTCATGCAAATTTGATAGAACAGATTTGAAATTAGCAAATGGTTCATTTGATAATGATTAACAAGTAAAATATAGTTGATGGGTAAGGTTTTATTGAAGAAATCATAAGTCAATTGAGCATGGTGAGTTTTGCTTCATGGATGATTAGTATCATGAATCTAGGGGCAGCATAGTTTAATTATTAGAGCATTTGCTTCCAAGCGGCAGCATCAATTATAAGTAGGTTCAGGGCCGTATATTTTTTTTTACGGGGGGTGTGGGTCTTCAAAAAAGTGGACTTTTTTTGGAAAAAATTGACCTAACCCCCCTAAAATGGTCCTTTTGTGGATGTTTTGAACATCTCATCACCAAAAAGTGGACTTTTTCATCATTTTCTTTTAATTTTGGACCTTTTTATAACAAAAAAATTGGCAAAAAGGGACCTTTTCCCCCGTTTGTGGATTTTTTTTTGGTGGGGTGCGACCGTACCCCCTGCACCCTCCCTGCATATGGACCTGAGTAGGTTGGATAACAAATGCAGAAGCGCTATTGCTTACACAAGTTCTTTAATATTGCTTAAGGCCTGCGTCAGTTCTTGATGACTAATTCCCACTTCAAGTTTGCTTCCATGGGGCCAATTAAAAGGGCATTTTTTGACGCAATTGATTTACTTAAATATGCGTAATTACTGTATCACTGAAACAGTACATCATATATACAGAATTCGTTCACTGTATGAGACTACTCTGCCATGTATATTTTGTGTGACAGAATTGCAATTGCGTCAAAGTGCTTGTGGGCCAATTAAAGGGGCATTTTTTGACGCAATTGATCTAATTAAATATGCATAATTGCTCTATCCTAAGCATGTAAGTAGAAAGTTTCTGTGATTGCATTTCAACATCAGGCTAACGAACAGCTCTTCCATTGATTTACATTACACCCTCTTATGCAAACCGATGGCATTGCTTGAGGTATTGGGCTATCAGGGGGAGTAACGGTGGTTATCTTAATCTACTTTTCTCTGAATTGATCACTCAATTGTGGTTATGGAACCTTTTTTAATGAATCACTATATTGGGTTTCAACTGAAATTTTGGCTCATGGAGCGCAACAAGTTGGTAATTACTTTAACTCCCCAAATTTGTCCCCGGTCCCGAGAAGACCTATTTGCCATGAATCCAAAAATTTATCTAAACTGAAATTTTGATCATTGATTTTAATTTGCAGCTTCTAGCAAATGTAACACAGTGGTTGACTCATGATTGGGAGAGAAGACATGTCTTTGCAGCAGATGTTTTGAGGAGGATTCCTCTAGGCTGTTTACCTGCTGAAAGTTGTCAGAGGATCTTGGATATTCGCATCTTAGACATTCCGGAATGCAAGGCTGTGTTCGACAAAGTTCTGAAACTTCGGTGCTCTCAGGATGCGTTTCAGCTGAAACTGGACTACCCAGAATATTTTATCTCAAGGAAGTGTATTTCTGTAAGTTTTTTAAACAATTGTAGGGATGTCAAAGTGTGAAAACTATTTTCCTTGAGAATAGACCTTTTTGTGTTGTCTGCCTTAAGGCAGGAGACACGTAGGGATCACTTTGGTCCACTTTTTGGTGTTGTGGTCTGTTGTCTGGTGTTGATGATGTTGTTGTAGTCGTCATTGTGTCTGTTGTTTTTGTTGAAACGGGTTTAACTTTGCCTGTTGTACTATCCACATACGTTGATGGATTAACACAAAACTTGAGTCATAGGTTGCAAAATGGGACCCCTCATTTGTTAATGAGGTCAAAGGAATATCAAGGTCAAAGGTCATGTGACGGTTCAAGTTGTAAGAGTGAAAATGTATAAAATTGACCTATAGTGTGTGGTTGGTATTTTGTATTCCCATAGGATTTATGCTATAATTGATTTGTTCGCTGTTTGGGTTCACGGGGCCTAGAGTCAGAAATGATGGGGTTCAAATGTTGGACTGCTTTGCCCCTTCAAGGGGAGAGAGGAATTGCTAGTAAAGGGGAAGGAAAACTTAAAACAATGTCAAATTGTTTTTATGTAACTAAACATTTGTATCTAAAGGATTAGAAAAAAGTATATATGGGCCCTAGGTTTCCCACCTTAGTAAAGCACAGTATAGCCATGGCCTTCTTTGAAAATGCAAGCATTTTTGCCCATTTATGGCATTTAGTTATACTGACTGTGCATTGAGTGTTTACGGTTGTATAGGATCGGATGAAAAGTTGGGTGTTGTGGTTCGACGGACAAAATTTAGATATTTTAGTTTATGTATAGGTATATTTTGGAGGTGTTTTTGTGTTTGAGAAAAATTTTGGTGTTTGGGTTTGTAAATGAGAAACCTTTTCTGGTTGTCATTATTAAGTTCTTGTTGGCGGTTTCGACACGAGGACATTGACGACAATGCATACCATGCTTGTTTTTTTTGTTGTTGTTTTTTTTTTTCAGCGTGGCTGTTCTCTAAACGATGTTCCACCACGTGACCGTTTAAGGCACCTTGGAACTGTTGAAAGCCAAGTTCTGTGAATTATAAGTGGTCCTTGAAGTTTGAAGCCACTGTAATATAACCTGGATACATTTTATAGATATAAATATATTCAATCCTTAAAATATGATAACAAAAGTGTATTCACTTGAGACAGCAGTGGGGATACTCGGAATATTTTTATACCATAACCCCTTACACTGCGATACTACATTCTATTGCGATGTTGAGAGACAAACACACTTGCCTACTTTTGATGGGTTTTAGATACTTACTTTGTGTCGACGGTGCTCAACTAATGATTGGCCTAACATCGAATTTTACCTTTTTAATATTCCGCTTCGTTGCCAAGCCAAAGTTGATGAAATAAGTGGCGGTAAGCATATCATAATAAGCGGAAATATTGGAAAAATCTGCCAGAAAGTCCTTACATTTTGACTAGGAATATCCTAAAAAGCGTCTTTCAACAAGATTTCAGGGAAAATTTGTCAATAGCAATCCTCTATTTTTTAGATCGAGGATATTCCATCAAAGTGGCCTGAAAAAATACGAAAAAGTAATAGAGACATTTTTTTAAAACCCGTAATAAGACCCGACATTTTCACGCTACCAGTATGTCATTACCACTCTGATATCCTTATACGTGTGCAACCAAGCGGCACAATGTAGTGCTGTAAAAGAGACTCATATACGAATGTTATCTAGCTTGCTTGCAATTAAGAGCATTGTAAGGCATTGCCGTGGGAATCTGGAGGAAATGTAACTGTTTAGTGTACATTGCCGATTACCTTCACTACGTATAGCTGGTGGTTGTCCGGCTATGCATTTTCGCCGTCCTTTAACAAACGGATATGAATTTTGGTATGTGGTGGTAGAGCTCCAACGTACGAGGTTTTGGTCACGCTTTGGAGGGTTATTTTGGGGTCCAAAAGGTCATTCGGGGTCATGGGAAAATGATGGTGTTGTTTGAACACATGTAGCAAAAAAGATAAGTCTTTACAAGTGAATTAAAGACACAAAATTATAAAGTCTACAAAGTCTGTCAAAATGGTTTCTGACATCGTTTTTTCTCCGACTTTCGGATTGGACCAGACAGCATATTTTCAATTTAACCATTAACGGCTTTTGGCTAGCTGTGTCTTAAAGGGTTAACAAATTAACTCTGGACAGTGGTGCAAAGGGATATGCCTAAAAGATAATGAACCTGTTGTGATTTGCTGTTGCCTTTTTGAATATTGCTCAATCATTGCCTATTAATGCAAAACAGTGTAGGTTATAATTAATTTCGTGCATGGTTGTGGACTTTGTTCCCACACTGACAGTTCCCTAAACGGGCGGTCAGACGGGCGGAGCCCTGGTCATTTTTTTGGGGAAAAGCTTTATTTTAAAGAGCTCTTGATGTTAAGGGTGAAGGGGTTCATATGTCTGTAGATGCGACATTTTCAAGTTATGAGCTTTTAAAGTTGACTTTTACTTCGACATTTTCATTTCAATATTTTTTGAAAAATTCTCCATATGACTTAGTCCTACCGACAGTTCCTATGGGGCTGTCATGGCGGAGCCCTGTCAATTTTTTTGCGGGAAAAGCTTATTTTAAAGAGCTCTATCTCATATGCAGTTATAACCTGTAGTTGGCTACGTTTTCAAGTTGACTTTTAGGTGAAGAACAAATAGGGAGAGTTATAAGTAAGAAAATGATCAGGCCAGGTAGAGTTATTTTACTACGTAATGATTTGAAGCTTTTACCAGTGATTGTGTTGATAATTTAAGACGAAGTTTTAGGAACCATCTTTATTTGAAAAGACAGGAAGGAACCTACATTAAATTAAAGCTTAGAATTGAGGATTCAGTTTTAATAAAATTTAGCATGTAGTAATTTAGTGTTTTTATTAATATTTTTATTTGAAATGATAGGAAGGTGTGTAACCTATGTTAAAGTAGCTATAACTGGGGATTACAGTTTTAAACATTTGCACCCAATTGGGCGTTTGTTGTTTCAGTTTCTTATTGAAATGACGGGAGGGGTAACCTATGTAAATTAAAAGCTAAAACTTGGGGATTCAGTTTTAACACATTTGCCGCCCAATTGGGCTTTTTTTAGTTTTATTGAAATGATAGGAAGGCGTAACCGATGTTAAATGAAGTTATAAACTTGTGGATTCAGGGAGTCAGTTTAACACATTTTGCGCCCAATTGGGCGTTTTTTCTATTTTCTTTATTTGAAATGACAGGAAGGTTAACCTAGGGTAACTTGAAGCTTATAACTTGGGTATTCAGTTTTAACACATTTGCCGCCAAATTGGGCGTTTTTTCTTATTTTTTTATTTGAAAGGATAGGAAGGTTGTAACTATGTTAATTAAAGTTATAACTGGGGATTCAGTTTTAACACATTTTGCGCAATGGCGTTTTTTTTATTTTCTTTATTTGAAATGACAGGAAGGTGTAACTATGTTACATTAAAAGCTTATAACTTGGATTCAGTTTTAACACATTTGTACGCCCAATTGGGGTTTTTCTATTTTCTTTATTGGAAATGACAGGAAGGTGCTGTGTAACCTATGTTAAATTAAAGCTTATAACTTGGGGATTCAGTTTTAACACATTTTGCGCCCAATTGGGCG
>JAMKCH010043264.1:0-18875 GCA_023653785.1 Ophioderma brevispina
ATTAGGTACACAGTGATGTGACTACTCTGCTGTACCTACCCCATTGGCTACCCTGTAGTTGCCCACTAGGTGGAGAGAAGGTGGATATGGTGTAGACAGTACCAGAGTAGATACGCAGCTACCAGGGAGGGACAGCCATTTTGATAGTGGACGAAATGAGGGCGCTATGCCATTTTTTGATCGTTTTTTAGGAACATGCATTTATGAAATTCAAATCAGGCCTCATCAAAAACCTCCGTTATTCCCAACATAAAAAAAGTTTAAATATATGCCAAAATATCTAAACAACAAAAAAATTGACCATGAGACAATACCGCGCACGTGCTGAGAAGCTGGTGTTTGTGGTAACCAAGTAGCGACTCTCGACAGTGTAGACAGCCGCTGTGTGGGTACACTATCCGTTATGCGGCAAAAACACGGAATCCTGTCCGGCGAGTGTACGTTCCTACGGTCGGACAGGTAATCCGGTGTCTACTCAGTAGCTGCGTGGTAACTACCATGAAGAAATTGGCCATGTATTTAAAAAATCAGCATTTTTAGTCAAGATTTCACTTTTATGTTTTAAACCAATGATGACATCTAAAATATTGTTTTCTTGCCCATCACCGCCTATAGGCTTAGGAACCGGGGGAATTTGGGGGCTCAGCCCCTCCAATAATTTTGGTGGGGGGGGGGGGCCAAAGTACCTTCCAGGATATGAGCTATAAAATTTCACAAAATACCCATAAAATAATGGTTTTTAGCCATGTTTCATGTTTAAAGCCGACAGCCCCCTGGAACCCATCAGATTTGACAGAACTTTGACTGGGGCTTAGCCCTCCCCCCATGTTGAAAA
Organism: Ophioderma brevispina; assembly: GCA_023653785.1. Taxonomy (NCBI): domain Eukaryota; kingdom Metazoa; phylum Echinodermata; class Ophiuroidea; order Amphilepidida; family Ophiodermatidae; genus Ophioderma; species Ophioderma brevispina. The sequence goes on from JAMKCH010043264.1 coordinate 836, forward strand.
TCTTCCTAAGCCTATGCCACCTACCAGATTATGTACCTCTGTAAACCTGACATCTGATGTTATATACCTCATAGATACATAGATCCTTGTCATCTGATTGGTTAAATGAAAGTCACATGATATGGTATAGTTTCACTATTTTCACATAAAACGTGTATAGTACCTTTTTTGCCTGGGATAGTACCTTTTGTGCCCGGTATAGTAACTTTTTGTCCGGTATAGTAACTTTTTTTGACCGGTATAGTAAATTTCTGCCCTAGCTGTAGCTAGTCTTGTTAATGCAGCTGAAAGAATCTATCTATGAGGTATATAAAGCAATTATATTAACTGCCCTTTATTCAGGCCATAGTCAAAACTCTTGACCCTCGGTGATCTCAAGACTGTACCGTTTTCCACTTCGGGAAAATAGTATGGTCTCGAGATCACCTCGGGTCAAGAGTTTTGACTATGTCCCTCATGGGCAGTGTCAATATTTTTATATTAATGCTCTATACACAACTGGCTAATAGGCTGGTTTTTGCTTCTCAATCAAAAGTGCACATGGATATGCACCGGGGGGGGGGAGGCACTTAACTTTCATTTGGATAGGGCTGTGTAGCCCACAAGGTCGCACCTTGGGCCTTGCGAACTAAACAAAACTTGTGAAATGGGGTTCTTGTGAACTGAAAATTGGAAAATTTGGACCCTTGAGAACTAAATTATGTTCAAAATTAGGCCACAAAAGTAGTTAAAAATCAAAATTTTGCTTGAAATGGGGGTCTTGTGAACTAAAACATACTCAAATGGGACCCTTGCAAACTGCCGAAAACACCTAAGGGCCGCACATTCCAGTATGCCCGCTCCCCCCCCCCAGATATGCACACACTGATATTGAGCTGTTATCTTCTCATTGTATATTCCACACAAATATTCATAGACCTAAAAAGCTTAGAATGGGAAAATTTTGTAGCGTGGAATAAAATTGAGATTGTAATTAAAGTTGTCTCCACTCGTTGCTTTTATTCTAACACTAAACAAAAATCTGCTTTCAATTTTAATTCCTCAAAGACACTTCATTTGACCTTTTGAGTAAATTGAGGAAATTCCCAAGGTACCAAAAACACATCTTGTAAACCTCTCAAAAAAAAAGATTCCCCAAACACATCTTATTGAAACCCTCAGGCGAAATAGCTGAGTATTGAATGTATATCTTACTAGTGAATTATTAAGTGCTAGAAATAGAAGGTTTTATTAACATCTAAATGTCAAAGTTATCCCTGTTTCAAACCTGACAGGGATATAGTGATCAGTGATCATATGCTTCTGCTTGGTCACTGTACAAAGTTAAGCTGCCGGCCTGATTCTCCCCTTTCACGGTCTCAAAAATCTCAGCAAAAATGTACTGGTGTTCAATGTGCCTGGCTAGCTTCACTTAAAGCAATAATAGTACATTTTGTGTCGCCTGCTTTAGCAGGAAGACACATAGGGATGGCCTTTTCCGTAGTGGGCTATAGGCTGTGGGCTGTGCCTGTGCCGTAAAAAAGGGTAACATTGACCTTCAGTTCTCACATACGCAGGACTAATTAACTTCATACTTGGTCAGAAGAACCACTGGCCCAAAGGTTCATATGGGTGTAAACAAAGGACCTTTGAGGATCCTATGGGAACATTTGAAAACCCATTTTGTGGAAATCTTTAAAAACTACATTTCTTTGCCACATAAGATGTACGGCCACCAAAGTTACCCATGACGTATGTGGGATGTATTGTACACAGATGACCTTTGATGACCCTTTGGACTTTGACCAATTTTCATTAACATCAAAACCACCAAAAGTCCCAACAAAAAAAAAACCCTGGCCAAAATCTTATGTCAAACATCAAACACGACTCCGGTGACAAACCCGTTGGCAGCGAAAACAATTAGTCCGGGGAGGTGAGGGGGGAGGGAAAGGAGGGAACGATGTGTATTTTCTGAAGAGCAACCCTTATATTTAAAATTTGAGATTTTTGAACAATTGTGTTTGTAATTGTCTAGTAACCTATACCTGTAAACAGTAATGCAAAAAATGCATCTTTGCCATAAAAGAACTGATTTTGTAATTAGAATTGGGATTCCTTGGTCACTGTTGGTTAAATGAAAGTGCACATGGATATGGAAGTTTTCATCACTATTTTCGCATAAAACGTGTATAGTAATACCTTTTTTGCCCGGTATAGTCCTTTTTTTTTGCCCGGTATAGTAATCTTTTTGCCCTGTATAGTAACTTTTTGCCCGTTATAGTAACTTTCCTTTTCTGCCCTATCTTGTAGCTAGTCTGTTAATGCACCTGAAAGGATCTATCTATGAGGTAATATAATCAAATATTACTTCCCTTGATTCAGGGCCAAGTCAAAACTCTGACCCTCTGTAAATCTCAAGACCGACCCTTTTTCCTTACCCGTTTCCGCTTCGGGAAACGTGTATGTCTCGAGATCACCTCGGGTCAATAGTTTGACTATGTCCCTCATGGCAGTGCATATTTTGTATATTAATCTCTTACCCAACTGGCTAATAGGCTGGTTTTTGCTTCTCAATCAAATTGCACAGGGATAATGCCCGGGAGGGGAGGCCACTTACTTTCATTTTGGATAGGCTTGTAGCCCACAAGTCCGCACCTTGGGGCCTTGCGAACTAACAAAACTTGTGAAATGGGGTTCTTGTGAACGAAAATGGAAATTTGACCCTTTGAGGAACTAATTATGTTTCAAAAGTTAGGCCACAAAAGTAGTTAAAAATCAAAATTATTTGCTTGAAAATGGGGTCTTGTGAACTAAAACATACTCAAATGGGACCCTTGCAAACTGCCGAAACACCTAAGGGCCGCACATTCCAGTATGCCCGCTCCCCCCCCCCCCAGATATGCACACACTGAATTGAGCTGTGTTTTCTCTTCTCATTGTTTCTTCCACCACAAATATTCATAGACCCTAAAAAGCTAAGAATGGGAAATTAGTAAGCGTGAATAAACTTGCATTGTAATTAAAGTTGTCCTCCACTTTTTCGTTGCTTTTATTAGTAACACTAAACAAAAATCTGCTTATTAATTTAATTCTCAAAGACACTCTTTGACCTTTTGAGTAATTGATGAATCCCAAGTACCAAAAACCATCTTGTAAACCTCTCAAAAAAAAAAAGATTCCCCAAAACACATCTTATTGAAACCCTCAGGCGAAATAGCTGAGTATTGAATGTATATCTTACGTGAATTTGTAATGCTAGAAATAGAAGGTTTTTTAACATCTAAATGTCAAAGTTTATCCTGTTTCAACCGACAGGGATATAGTGATCAGTGATCGTATGCTCTGCTTGGTCACTGTACAAAGTTAAGCTGCCGGCCTGATTCTCCCCTTTCACGGTCATCAAAAATCGCAGCAAAATGTACTGGTTTCATGTTCCTGCTGCTTCACTTAAAGCAATACTAGTAGCATTTTGTGTCGCCTCCTTAGCAGGAAGACCATAAGGATGGCTTTTTTTTTCCTTATGGGCTATAGGCTTGTGGCTGTGGCTGTGGCCATACACAAAGGGTTAACCATTGCTCATTTCTCACATACGCATGAACTAATTAACTCATACTTGGTCAGTATTGTACACGATTGACCTTTGAGACCCCTTTGGTGTACCTTTGACCCAATTTGTCATTAACATCAACACCAAGTACCAACAAAAAACACTGGCCAAAATCCACTATCCAACATACAACTGCGAACGACTCCGTTGACAACCCGTTGGCAGTCTAAACAAGTAGTCACGGGAAGATGTATTTTTACTGAAGAGCAACCCTTATATTTAAAATTTGAGATTTTTTGAACAATTGTGTTTGTAATTTGTCTAGTAACCTATCACCTGTAAACAGTAATGCAATAACATGCAGCTTTGCCCTAAAAGAACTGATTTTGTAATTAGAAGTGGGATTCCAATGGTATTTTGAACGTCAGAGCGAAAAAAGGCCAAATTTTCTGTCCATCCATTGTTAATAGTGCCACCTTGCAAAATGGACCTCTAACTTTTACTTGCCTTAACCAACAAACAACTAATGGAGAGTATAGACACTTGCACGTGCTATTTCCCCAGTATTGTTATATTGGAAGGATGGTTCCAGGAGCCACTGAATTATTTCAGGTTACCGTCCTAATCACCAAATTCCTCTTTTGTGATACAATAGAAAAAGTTCATCACCTTTAACCATTCACATGTATATTTATTAGCCAATTACAAATAACCAGCTGTGCAAAATCTCAAAGTTTTTTTGGAAAATTGGAATTCTTTTACAAAAAAGGCTGTTAATAATATACACCAACAGCTGATTTTTTTGTAGCACGCCAGTACAGAATAAACAATAATCAATAATGTAGGTGGTTACACACTATGTAAGACATGTGCTTTTAAAATTTGCACACCACCAATTATTATGGTCTTGAATAAGGGCAATTGTCAAGCTCTGTTCAAGTTGGGTGACCCGATCATGATCCAAATTTTCTTATGATGTTTCCCCCTCACATAGAAGCATAATCATCCAAAACCTCAAAACCGTGAGCCAACCGTCCGCTTAAAGTTACCTGGTCTGGAACTCCCCGCTGGGCACTGTGATCCCCTGTCTACCTAGGAGTCACCTTGGACCCGCACTCTCGCTTATAAAGACCCACATTGAGAAGACAAGATTAAAGTATGTTTCACGCAATAACATCTTGACAAACTCACTGGCACCAGGATGGGGTGCTCGCCCACTTAACCTAAGATCGACGGCACTGCCCTGTCTTACTCATGTGCAGAGTCTGATGCCTCCTGTATGGGAAGATCAACCCATCAAGAAGCTTGATTCCGCGGTTAAAATGCCTCCTGCCGGCTATCACAGGCTGCCTCCGTCCACCCCAACGGAAAACTTGTACATCCTAGGTGGAATTGCTCCACCAGAACAATCCGTCGTAGCGTAGCGACCATGCAAGATCGTAGCTGCCCAGTATCTAATGTGACGCCCCCTATGTCTGGACATATACCTCCTGCACCGCCTTAAAATCTAGAGAGAGTTTCTTAAGCAAGTCCACCTCTTGAAACAATCCTCTAAGAGGTCATGAGAGTCGCCTTGTGGGAAAGAAAGACTTGCTAACTAAGTAACATCTATCTGTATTGAACCCTGGTGAGCATCTTCCCACTGAGGCTGACTCCTCAGAGCGCTTATGCTATGCCTCAATAGATTGAGACCCAGAAGCGAGAATTGGCCGATCTAGGTTTCCTTGCCGAAGTGGGACTACCTGGAAGCAGACCAGGACTGTGGTTGTGGGACAGAATCACAGACAATGGAACACCTCTTGGTCTGCCCACTGCTGGACGCAACAATGCACAACAAGGACCTTGCGGATTCAGTGAAGCAGCCAGAAAACGTTTTAACCATCTCTGCTGGATCATATTTTGAGAACCACAGTGTTGGAAACGATAAGAAGAAGAAGAGCAAAAAATCCGCATATCAACTTTCGACTACATCGATCCAGATGTTTGGAGATATATAGAAGAATAAAACACTTTTTACTTCCATAAAGATGGGTATTTTTGGCTTATTCACTTCAAGGGTGAATTAAAGTCTGACTGACTCTGAGATCCCAAGGATTCCACCCTCAGTGATTAGAATGTGGCAGGCATTAGGTCCTCCAAATACTGATTATGTTAGAAAAACTGTGTGAAATAGGCTAGGTCAACTCGTGTATTTATATAGAAGACCACAACTTTCTGGATCACAAATTCTTTGATTTGGATCTAATATTTAGTAAAATAGAGCTCACACCCCCTTCTCAGCCTCATAGCACTCATATATCCCTGAAATTTGCTTGTAACCAGAACTATCATTGCACGAAATCAGAAGTGATTTAGCACGGTGTGCCCTTAAACTTGCAGAACTTGCAGTTGAATCTATTAAAAAGCAATATTGGCACCTTTTTTGAGAGCTCGCCCCCAATTTTCAAAATTTGATTTTATTTGCACCAGTTACGTTGGTAATTGTCTTAGAAACTATACCTGCGCACCGAGAATGCGAAAATGCTTATTTATCACAAAATAGCGATTTTGTAATTAGAATTGGGATCCCAGTTGGACTTACTAACGGCGAGCTACTGGAAATTGCCTTAGCTACGTTATGTCAACCTCGCAATAGTGAAATATGTGCCAATCTCGAACATAACCTCTACCTGCCTTGGCCGATACTATTAAACAACTAATGGATGAGCGTAAGACTACCGTAGACAAGTACATGGCACAATTTCCCCGGCTATTTCACATTGGAAGAACCCGTTTTCCAGCAGCCGGTTGCTTATTATCCGGGGATCCCGATAATAATTATTCTAGTACAAAATTCTTCGTTGTGCACAACATAGACATTTTGTCGAGCTTAACCATTCACAGGTATAGTTTACTAAAATCTCCAAATTTTGAAAAAAATTGGGGGCGCCCTTCAAAAACACTTGCTAATAGTGCTTTAATATTGAATGGCAAACCTACTGCTTAATTAAACTTTTGACTTCTCAATGAAATCCACCTGCATTGAGGCTAAGGCTCTCTGTAGGATTATGATTGGTTACATACATGTATAAAGTTTCTCTTCCTGTAAAGTGTAAACAGAGAAAAGTAGGGCTGTTTTCTCCAGAGTCAGAGGGTGTTTAAATAAATCCCATAATGCATTGCAATGTGCCTATACTGTATTAAACACATGTCAGTACTTATTGATAAAAAGTGTTCAAGTTGTTTAAGTGACACAAGACATTTCATGATCATGATAAAAAATATTTAAGTAGGCCCTACAAGTGCATTGTGGGTTAAAATAGTGTAAAGCCAGGGATTTATGTGTTAAGAATAGGATTTTGTGGGATATTACATGACCGACCTTAGATGAAATTTCCCAAAACTGGTGCATTATGGGATTGACTCATGGACTCAGTACATCCTCTTCTCCATAGTTGAGAACACCTTGTGCATATGTATATTGCTGAGTCACCTTATCACTGCTGAGAGTTGATTTCTTGGTTATCAGCAAAGACTATCACCACACAAACATGCTAATGTATACAACTGTGCACTCCCAATTTCACAAACATACAACACTAAATTTTTGGAATTAAAATTTATAGAAAGGGATACAAGGAGGGAATGGTACTGGTTCCTAGTCCTATTTGTAGTCCACTATGAGGATACAACTAAATAAAGTGAGCAAATTCACCTGTATTTTAAGAGGATGGTTACTAGAATCTGCCAGACTGTGCAAGAGTCTAAAAATCTAACTTTAAATTACCATATTTTAAAGGTGCATTTTGTGATTCCAGCACCTTTTGTTTATATTTATGGTTCACTAAACATCCTTGAGAAAAGCTTATTCACAAAATTTTAGTTGATTCCAATTTTGCGGTTTTGTGTTATGAGCAATTGCTTGTTTGCCACGGTCCCATAGGCAACTGTGCTGTAATTTCTGTTTGTTTACAGACAGAAAATACAAAATTGCAAATATCTTACAGATACGACCAAATTTGCATGTAAGATTAGGTACACATGGATTACTAAACATATGTGATAGCCATTTCAAAGTTGTTGGGGTATAATGGTGCAGGTTAGTTAGGATGGAGGTAAACTTGGTAAAGTACCTAGTGTGGGGTAGTAGGTGAGCTGATGCAGGAGTAGGATGGGCAGTGGCGTAGCTAGGATTTTGATATGGGGGGGCAGTGTCGCATGTGAACCGACAGAAAATGGTTGGGGTCCAGGGGCCCACCCTACGACCCTGGTGGGGTCAAGGGTTTTATATGCTTTAAATGTTTTCTGAGGGCTAATTCTTGCACAATTTGTAAATTTACTTGCTGCACACTGAACATTTAACTTTAAACTTATAATTTGGCGGCAACCTGGCCTGCAAGTGCAATGACCTGAATTCGTCAAGTGATCCGATGGGCTCATCTCAACCGCCAAAATCAAATGTTGGGGGCCACGGCCCCCTGGCCCCCTTCCCCCTGGCTATGCCACTGAGGGTGGTATCAGGGAATAGGTGATGCATGATAGTAATATGGGAATAATAAGTAGCCTGGTGCTTGTAGTTAAGTTACCTACTCTTAGGTGCTTGTAGGTAACTTAACTACAAGCACCAGGCTACTTAGGCATACTTATGCAGTTGTACTTTTGTCCACTCTGCTTTGTTTCTTGTCCTTTAAAAGCGCAAAAGCAGGCGAGACTTGTGGTTGAAGAACTGCCAGGCAAGATCTATTTGTAATAATCATAAAAGCAATGTTATTATGCCATGTTTAAAGTTGATATTTATCCAGAAATCAAAATTTTCCCTTTTTAAGGAACAAAACTCTGTGGATACAATAGGTGGCGCTTCCTTTACGAATCTCTGCAGGATCTAGAGCGGCAGTTTGTTCAACAAGGTGGATTTTTCTATGTGTTTAAGGGAAAACCTACCGATGTATTTACCAAGATTATAAAGGTGAGATTTTGATCATTGTATTTCATGGGTTAATACATTACTAAAGATAATGAGTACATTAATTTTTAGCTGTCTGGTTATAAGGCCAAAAAGTAATCCCAATGTTTTTTCCAGAAGGCTGCTCGCATTTTGATTTTAATAGCCATTTTAATAAAGTTTTTTATATTTTATGAGATGAAGGAAAAGGTTTGTAGACAAAAACATGCCCCGTCAGAGATACGGAAAATTTCAGTTTTAATAAAATAGAAGTAATCCCAAACAAGATGTTTGGAAGGAACCTATAAGGTTTACAGTAAAAGTGGTTGGTAACTGCTTTGACTTGCCATTTGGTTTATGATTTGGAGGCTTTTCCAGGAGATATGCTATGTCCCAGATAGTGGTGTAACCTTCAACAATTTATCTATGAACAATAATAAAATCAATGAGACTAAGTTAAAAAGTGCAAATGAGCAAACTAATGAGTTTGCATTATTATTATGTTCAAAGTAACACGCTGGGACTGGTATCTATTATGTGTTTTGCAATTGAATGGTTTATACACTTTGTGGTAAAAGGCATTTGTGTTAATTAAAATAAGCTAGAAATAAATTGAGGGTTTTGAATATTTTCCACTGATTTTCATAATAACTTTGCTTGCCAGTAAATGTCAACAAAACCCACTGATGTTAACTCATCTGATACTTCAAGTAGACTATATGTCAATTAAAGCAATAACAGCACATTGTTGAAGAGCCACCCCCAAATTCCAAAAACTTTGAGATGTTTGCACAGGTGCATGGTAACTGGGCTTAGTAGACTATACCGTGAATGGCAAAAAATAAAGCTCAAACATTTCTAAGTATCGCAAAAAGAAGGGATTTTTAATTAGGATAATTATATGTATACAATAATAATTCATTGGCTTGCTGGAAAGGCCTTCCATATTGGAGTATTATACCGTTTGTTTTCATAATAACGCCCCTGTATAAAAACGTCCCCTGCTTCTAATAAACGCCCCCCCCCTACGAGTTTTGTAGATTTTCTTGTAAAAAACAATTTTAGAAAATGAGTTAAAGCTTACCTTAATCACTTGAGTTAATGGCTGGGACTGTCGTAATCCAGATCATAATCGCTGTTGTGCCACCGTTAGTTGTAATAGTTTCAATGTTTTATTGGAACTTTGCTTGGGAGGTGCGAAAACAGCATCCCCCTGCTCGTTCGTTTGTATTATTGGTAATAAGCAAAAATAAGCGTGTGTAAGGTGATGTTTGTGGGATTTTTGACTTAACATTTTTGACTGTAATAAACGCCCTCCCTTTTGAAAAATGCACCGCCCCCGGGGCGTTTATTAGGAACAATACGGTAGCCAGGAAATAGCGCCATGTACATGTCTACGCTCATCCATTAGTTGTTTAGGTGGTTCAGGGAAGTCAAGTTAGAGGTCATTTTTGTGAGGTGGCACTATTTTCACAGTGGACAGACAGAAATTTGGTATAATTTCCACCTCCGCTGTTAAATATGGGGATCCCTATTCTAATTACAAAATCGCTTCTTTTATGACAAATACGCACTTTTGAGCATTACCATCAACAGGTGTAGTTTAATTACCAACACAATTCTGCAAAAATCTGAAATTCTGAAAATTGGTGGCACTCTTCAAAAAATGTGCTGTTATTGCTTGAATTCAAATTTGTGTTTAATTTTATTTTGTAGGAATGGGGAGTGACTCATGTAGCCTTTGAACAGGATCCAGAGCCTGTGTGGCAAGATCGAGACACCAGCGTCAAACAACTCTGCGATAAGATGAACATTAATTGTGAAGAGTTTGTGTCACACACATTATGGAATCCATATGAGTAAGGAAAAAGAAAACTGACACAATTCTTAAAATAAATCTAGCCTTGTAAGGCAAAAAAATACAATGCAAAAATGAAAATGTTAAATTGTCTTTATAGAGCTATCAAGAGATTGATTGACAAATGTGTTAGAGCACATGGGGATGCGGTCACTGTTTAGACTTTCGGACAAATGGCAAAGGTCTTATGGACCTTGACCAATGTTTGGTGCAAAGTTTGGTCCCGATTTGAAGCAGGGAAACCAAGTGCCGGTGGGACAGCAAAGTGAATTTTTGGTGGGGAGTGAATTTTTTTTGGGGGGGGGGGCGGCAAAATTGTTTTTTTCAGGGGGAGGGGAGGGGGGTGGGGTTTTTTTAATAAATGAAATATTTGAGGATTTTTAACCAATTTTTGTCCAAAATCACTGATTTTTTCTGAAATTTGTTTTTTTAGCCTAAAATTGCTGATTTTTGCCAAAAATCAGTCATTTTTCTTCTGGCTGGGGGGGGGACTGGAGGCAAGAAAAAAATTTGTATTGGTTAGTGGATCAAAGGTCATCAGGAGTCATTCAAGGTAAAAAAAAGTTTTCAAATAAGTAGTGCTTTAAAAAGCCAGGTGATCGCGAAACCCGGGGGCCACCTAGTATGCTATATTCTGATATTACTAATAGTGATTGCCCTTACTCACATCTTCATTTCTTTATTTTTTAGGGTTATTGAAGAAAATGGGGGAAAACCACCAATCACATTTGCCACTTTTAATGAAGTGGTGCACTCAATGGGTCTACCAGAGCGTCCTACACTTACACCAGACTTCCGCAAAGTCAAGCTAAAAGTTCTACCAAACAGTCAAGAATTTTACGCACTTCCACCATATGATGAAATAGGTATGAATAAGCTTCTCCAAATTCTTTATGAGGAAACCAAGCAAGAAATTTGGAAGTTCCACTTGAATATCAACAAAAAATAGGGTGACAAAATGTGAGAATGTGCATTGAATGGAATGTTATTGAAAAGGATGTAATTCCAACTAATACAATTCTTTTACGGTAATTCTGTTGCAAGATGAATCACCAAATCTAATTTGGCCCACATTCGCTACTACCAGGTCCTACAAGAGGTAACACTTTCAAAATCCCCATTTAAAGGAGTGAGCAGCACCTATGCAACTCTTTACCTCAAACCCACCACTCAATCTAGTTCTATTTTGTTGTTATTTTTCAATATAAAACTGCAGGGAGGATATTTGGCTGATTTGTCTTCTTTCTATTATGATGGAGATGGGTTAAAAAATAAAGGTTTTATTTTATGGTTGCCAAAAATTATTTCTTCAGCTGTCTATGGGCACCACGTATAATATATGTGACCCAATTTTTATGGACAACAGGAATGATCAAGTATGAGTATCAGTTTGTCACAATAGAAATCTATTATTGGGTTAAGAATATCTTGATTTGTTAAGCCAGCACTATTCAAATTCATCCCAGCAAATTCACCCTGGCCAATGCATTGTAAAGCACGGTGATGGTTACATTCAAGGTTTTTGTCGACCTCAAGTACAAATGCGTAAATCCAAGCAATAAATCCACCAGAAATACCAAGGGTTGTAGTATGGCCCCCAGTTTTGGGTCCATCTTAAAGGGGATGTCTGATCCACAACCTCATCCCCACAAATACCTAAAAAATTGAGATCTTATATCATATGAACCCATTCGCCTTATTAATACATGTGGACCTAATCTTACATGCAAAATTCGGTCCGTATCTTTAAGAACTTCAAATTTGGTATTTCTGTCCGAAAACCGACAGAAATTACAGCAACAGTGGCCTATGGGACCGTGTGAAAACAAGCAAGGCTAAGAACACAAACCCGCAAGATCGGGATCAACTCAAATTTCGTGAATCAGCTTCTCAAGGAATTTAGTGAACATTGAATAACACAGAAGGTGCTGGAATCCGAAATGCCCTTTAAAAATCCATAACTTCAATGGTTCAGATTATTACATAAAGGGCACAAAAGTCATGCTATTTTCTTTGTAGAAGATGAATGAATTGATGATTCTTGTTTTAACCTGGCTTGATAATGAAGAAGTCCACTGTTAACTATGATGGCTGGATACACAACATTAGAATATAGGGGTGGCAGATACCATCTTTTTTTCAAAACGAGTAGATTCTTTGGCCATTTTGGCTGCCCAAAATTGAATCTGATAAGGCATTTCTATTAAATGAATTTGGATGGTGGTCCATGGATTTTAAATTTTTGCATGTAAAGTAATGGGGAATTTTTGGGAATTTGAGGACATTACTTCAAAAAAACAATGTTATTCTCAACCTATTTGTCAGAAAAACTCACACACAGATGCCTTTGGATATTTCTATAATATTGGCAAAGGAACAATATAATAATATTTTTCTCGAATTGCGAAGGGGAATTCAATTTAATGAAAATGTATTATTGGGTGTGCAAAAGCATGAATAGAATAGCCATTGAGCCAGTAGGACTTACAAAAGGAATGAAGAAAGTTCAGGCCACCAACTGGCTGTGCAGGCTTCCAGTAAACTTTTTTGTTATAACATAAAAATCAATGATACTTGTATTGAGCCTTTCACAATAATGATACACTGGTGTTCTCATGTTCTGTGGTACGTTTACTTGATGAAAGGCTATTCTATTTACTGCTTTGCAACCTACAATACCATTTTGTAAAATTGAAGCCTGTTGCAATTCAACACAATATTTTATGTCATTTTATATCTTATTATAGAATATACAGAAGCATCTGTGTGTGAGTTTTCGGACAAAAATAGGTTGAGAAGAAATGCCTTTTGAAGTTATGTCTAAAATTGCCAAAATTCTCATTGCACTTAAGCAAAATTTAAAATCCATGGAACCACCATCAAAATTCATTGGTATTGAAAATGTTTGTTAGCATCATTCAGACAGCCAAAATCGCCATCGAATCCACTCGTTTTTAAATAGAGATTTGAAGAAAAAGTGCTTATTGCCCCCTCTAATCATAGAGTATGGCCCTTCAATTCAGTTAAGCCAAGAGAGCATGTGAGGTCCAGTGGAGAATGTGGCAAGGACTCATGATCATTAGACCATTGAAGTTGTGAAGTTCAAGCCCCACCCCACTGGAGCTAACATGATGTGAATAGACTTACATCAAAGTGGTACGTGCAATTCAGTTTGCTAATTCCACTCCTTGGCACTACCAGTTCTGAGGGAGATGTTAACTTCCTCTACCCATCAAAAACTGGAATCACATATCTCCATTTTTAACTTGCATTATGAACACAATGTATGTATTTGTGAGCACCCAGAGGCATGTATGCACAGAACGTTTGTCCTCAAGGACAAGCAATGCTTTTTGTGGATATATTCACTGAAAAGAGAAGAAAGACTGAAGGAATACTGAAGTTCATTGCTTTGTTGACCCCAGTGATAATTGTGTAGCTGTTATGGTTAAGTATATCAATCCAGAGGTGTTTTGAAATCAATACCACAAGCATTGCAAGTGCCCATACTGTAGCTAAACAATGTCAGGCACTAAAGGGATAAAAGGTGTTCAAAAAAGTTTAAGAGACCACAAGGACTTCATGAAATGAAAAAAATCCTAAGTATTAGTACCTTGTGGGATTAAAATGAGTGTAAAAGTCAGGGTTTACATATTACGAATAGGGATTTTGTGGATCACATGACTCTATTAGGTGACATTTCCCAAAACGAGTGCATTGTGGGATGACGCAATACACCCTTGATTACAATCGAAGTGCGAAAGTTTGTGCACTAGCCAACAGCCACCTAGATGAAGCAAGATGAGAATCTACTACACATTGATGCTGCTTGTTTGGTGGAAAAAGGACCCTAAAAAGAAGAAAACCTTTCTAGGATAAGCGTGACAGGAAGTGCTGCCAGTATTTAGAGGACTTTTGGTTGTCATGGGAGGGAATGGGATTCCCATCTCTCATAGTCTTGTCCTTGTTTTAGATGTGTTTTCCTTTGGATTGTAGGAGTTTCCCCTAGAAACAGAACGTCAGAAGAAAAGAAAAACAGATGGTAACGGTGGAGAGCTTCTGACTGGCCTCTTGAACTTTGAGGGGAGGATCGCTCACGAAATCAAGGGGTAAACTCATCAATCCACGGATCTAAAATCTATGACGGTTATGCAATTTTTTTACTTAGCCTGCGTGAGAAGGGGAGTTCTGTTTAATGTGATTGTGTGTGTACTTTAATACCACACTGCTGTTTACATTATTGCGACTGGTTGTACTGTTAGTGTTCAGTGTTATACATAACATAGTACAGGGTTGAGTTAAAAAAAAAAACTGACCCCTGTGATTGCTGTCCGCCCCATTGTGAATTTTAAATAATATATATCTAACATGTTGGTATCTGCGGAAAGCTTAGTTCATATCTTTAAATTTTAAAGATCATTCAATCGGTTAAGTATAGGCGACCTACAGTCTTGCGAATCAAGGAATCTGCAGTGAATAAATAGCCTGATTTTCTTCTGGATACTGATTTCCTTCGCTGAACGCCGTTCATTTCAATGTGAATCCGTGGACAGAGCATAAAACCGACTACTTGATTCAAACGACTGTAGCTCGGTCTATACCTAACCGATGTATATCGAAATTCCTTTACCTTCCACAAATTTCCAAATCTTCACCAGTATACAGTTCACAAATAAGTGCTCTAAAGTTTCCAAAATTACACGCTTTAATCTTCATCTGACATAGAAGTCTAATCTTCATCTGACGTAGAAGTCAATGATGTGATTTCTTGATTTGCAATCATATGCCATTGTTCTTTTACTTTGCTAGGCTTTCAAGGAAGGGATATGTCTACCCAACCAGTACACTCCAAACCTGGTGGATGCGCCGATGAGTCTCAGTCCATACCTGCGTTTTGGTTGTGTGTCTGTAAGGCTTTTCTACTGGAAGATACGAGATGCTTTCAATAAAGTCAAGGATGAAAAATTGGTACGGTATCCCCTTATTGCCCAAAGAACTAGGGCTTAAATCTTAGTTTTGCACCGGGTTGTACCAGTCATGAGTATTTGTTTTTGGTTTTGTAAGAACTACCTGCAAAACTTCCCTGTGTATAGGAATTATCCCTTTTTTAACTTTCTAAATTGCAAAAAATAGGGAGATCTTTCTGAAATTTCAAACAAAGCTGAAGTTAATTGCCAGAAAAAGTGGAAAATGTTCGGGCTCCCCTGACGCTCTTCCTGCAGCTTCAAAAATACTAAAACCCAGTAACTTCAAGGGTCTCTACCCTCTGTGTTACTACTATTAGAGACCTTGAAGTGGATCACAAACAGACACCACCTTAATGGGTTCATGATTAAGGTGTCACGGTGACACATGCATTCTGTTTTTGGGGTTCTAAATGTTGGCCGAGGCTATGTAAGAATATAAATCTATATTACATTGTCTCCTGGTTTGCCTGTCTTCATGGCTTCTGATGGTGATGCCACCCTCATTGCAAATGCTATCGATAGGAACAAGATCTTCACCCTGTGGGATGTCACCCCACCAGAGGGTGTATTGAGTCACTCCCGCACTGCACCAGTTTTGGGAAATTTCACTCAATAGGGTCCATGTGATCACATAAAAAATACTATTCTTAAACAAATAAAAACGCTGATTTTACACTCAATTTAGACCACAAACCATTCGTTACTTAGGGAGTCTTTAGCATGATCATGAAAATTCTGGTGGTTCTTAAGCTTTGGAACACTGGTAAGTACTGGCATGTGTTAGTACAGTACAGTATAGACACAGTGACGGCATTATGGGGATTGATTCAAAACGCCCCTCTGGTCACACCACTAACAGTCCTGTGGCACTCTCTTGTGGACTGTAACCCACGCAATGAGAACGCTATGCTGGACTGGCACTCTTATCAGCCATCTCATGCATATGACCCCTCCACTTCAACAATCTTTCCAATGTGGTCCTTGAGTCAAACCTAATTGAGAACTCCTGGGTCTTCTAAAATATCCAACTGTTATCAGAAAATTAGAATTTATTGCCATTTATTAGTAAGGAAGTGAATACATAAAAATATTCGAAATATTTTTATTTAAATTACCTTTAAAAGACCTAATTTCAGTGTGATATGAACTTCAAAATGTTTTGTTATCACATACCAACCGTACACTATTCGCCTCACCAACCGGTTCCACCACGTCTTCCAAACCCAACATCGCATCAAGTCCTCTTATACCACCATTCCTTTAATTTTCAAAGAAATCTTTCAGTGTAACAACTTTCCACATTCCCTAAACTCACCCACCCAAACCCACTAGAGCTGTACAGCCGCATCGCAGTCCACCACCCAATAACCCTGTTCTCTACCAGTATACGTAAACTGCCTTCACAATTCCACACCTCCAGCACACAACTTTTCCACCTGGTTATCACCATCCCTCTAGCTCTGTGAGCGTGCATGAATATTTTAAAAATAAAAAAGTAATGTTTGTTTGTGTGTTTAATATTTGTTTATTACAAGACAAAGTTCTGTGGCAGAGCCTAATTGTTTGTAATGGCTCCATTTTAGTTGGGCAAAGGAATCACGGAGGCCAGCGTCAATGTGCAACTCATCTGGAGGGAATTCTTCTACACCAGTCAGTTTAACAACATCACTACAGTCATGAAGGATAATCCCTATGTCTACAAATCAACGACAAATATCCAGATATGCTGGAAAGATGGAATTTGGTAAGACAGGATACTGAATAAGGAATGTATAGCCTATGGCTCAATGGTCAGGATGTGCAAAATGTTATATGAAAATGCTCTGAACAATTGCTTAACCCCTGAGGTCTACCCCCTTTCGTACAGGTATATCTGAGGGCTCATTACAAAATTACATGATATGACCTCTGAGTAACCATCAAAAAAAAAAATATACTTTCTATATGTCTCTACAACTTTTCAGCTTTTCTTAACCATGTGTCGTGATTGGATAATATAATCATAAAACCCATGCATAACCAATAGAATCGGCTGGTAGACCTCGGGTTAAAAATCCACTCAAGTCGCTTTCCTGTTTACTTTTTTGGGCATGTCTATGAACCCTTTGTAATCTTGTTATTGTAATTTTGTGACAAAGTTGCTGTTTGGACAAGTTTTCAAATGATAACTTTGTTGTGAGAAGTCTGGTTTTGGCAGCACAAAGTAAACTAAAAGGAACCATGGTAAGCTCCCTTGCCACTGAAAATATTGTGTGTGGTACTAAGCTTTCCTCAAGGTTATCTTGACTTTATTGGGACCAAATACCTATGAAAAAGCATGTCGGCCATAGCCACCCTACCTGGGTACTTTGGCCTGAACTAAAGAGTTGCGTCATAGCTTTCATGCGTTCAAATGTGCAATCGCAGTAGCTGCAGCTGTAATGGCGACGTACATTCGCGTGTGCTATACGCATGCACAATTACTGCGTAATCTAATGACATCACTCCTTAGTTCAGCCGGATGAAGTATCTTTATGTCTTCTTCACTAGTACTAAGCTTTTGTCAGGGGTAACTCTGATTCATAGGGCAAAATCAATAGAATGAACATGTAGGCTGTCCATGCCGACTGGTGGCTCTAAAGAGCCATGGTTATACTAATCTTTTTGTCAGGCATACTCTGACTTCTTCAGACAATCATAGGAATGAACCATGTAAGCTGGCCTTTGCCTACTGATGGGTTTGAATATCGACCCCCCGCCCCCCACCCACCCCCCCCCCCCACCGC
>JAMKCH010043265.1:0-10382 GCA_023653785.1 Ophioderma brevispina
GTAATTTTGATGGTCCCTTCTACTTAGAATTTCGACATAAACTGTTTGTGTTTAATTTTGCTATCACCTGCATCTAAATATTGAAATGATATTACATAGCAATTGAAAAATTTAATGAATATATCACAATTTTCATAATTTTGTAATTTTCAGGTCAATATTGCTCCTTTGAGGTTTATCTTGACCCAAAATGTCAAGATTTCGTTTATTTTAAATCTACTCCCAATATTAATAGAAATGTGGTTTTATTATACAGTTTTACAATTTCTAAGTACAATTATTATCTTGCCAATTTTAACTTTTAATTATATTTTGGGTCAATTTGGACCTTTTTGGCCCCTTTCTAGAGTCACTCTTGACTCCAGATTCCAACATTCATTTTCTTCTTGAATCTAAAGCTATATAGTGGGGAAATAGAAATACTATTACATTTTAATATGAGATTGGAATAAGTATATCACCATGTTATGATTTTCACCTTCTTTGGGTCAATTTTGGCCTTTTGTTTGGCCCATTAAAAAAATGCACCACTTCTGTTTTCTACATCCACCCAGGCGATGATCCCCAAATATATACCCAACAAGTGGTAGCAATGACATTGTTCTCCACCTACCCCTTGGTGCGCAAAACCAAAGAGGTTCTATATAGATAGAGAGGCAAAACGTTACGTAATCTTTAGAAATTCATCATCTCGCATGTTTTGCCGACCACAAAGAAAACATAGAGTACCAATAGAAAGCAATGGCTGCCTCCGCTTCTTCCACATACTGTGGGTGCCGCTTTGCATATACACTAATCGGTAGTGATACAAATTGATGTATGTGTTAGAGGTGGCCAGGTGTAATAATAGTGCACCTGGATCATTGTGCTCAGATACTCTTTTTTCTCATAAATGCAATGCGCGCTTAGGTGAAAAGATGTATTCATTGAGGCGGTTTATTTAAATCAAGACGACTGACGTGTTATTTCATTCGTTGTGTGGCCATGGGTAGGACAAAATTTAACCACCCAATAGCACCCAACATCCAACAACTGATATTTTGCCGGATTGTTTGTATCGAATTGACATTATGTGTGTGTATACAAGCACCCAAACTAATAATTATTCCGTGCAATATTCAAAATGTCAGCGCCCAGCACGGACGACTGGTTTTGAATGGGCTTCACCCCCTTGCGCAAAACTATAGTCCGTGCTGACGTGCATATTTTCTTTGTGTCTTTTAACTTACAGTAGTAGAAAGGTCTACACGGCGGTGTTAGAGGATTGTAGATGGCCTTTTTTGGGTTTTAAACAAAAATACACAAGCAGAAGAAACACAGAAGTATAGTTTTTAAAGAAGACACACAAAGTGTGTTCAATGGCTTGAGCTTAATATGCATCTTTGTTTACATGTCTACAGCACGTATTGGCCGAACCCCCAATCATCATTTGACTTATTAAAATAAGCAATGGATAATGTACATGCCGAATCGGATTATTATTGCAAAATTGTTAATTAATTTTCAATTACCGTTTTAATAAACGACCAATGAAGTCATTGTTTCAGTTACTTACAACTCGAAATTTTTACAGGTCTATTTTAATGGATTAAACATTTGCATTTATCACATTTGTGGTATTGTCAGAAGGAAATTATATCGGCACAGGGTAAAATTGACTATAACCGCCCACAGACTGTTTGTGTTCGATGTGATTGAGTTTTCATATAGGATAATATATCCTACGAAAATAATACAATATTTTATAGGGACATGCAAACTTTCCTGCATTGGTAATTAACAAAAGCCAATATGATGGGCCAACCACCCTGGAATTCCTATAGATGGCCTAATTAATGGTTCCATTGTCCATTTAAGTTCATACAATCTGTTGGGGGGTGTTATCGAGGTTGAGAGCAGTTAAATTGTCAATGTTTGGCAATTATTTTCGTAATATAAACGTTTTGAAATACGACTGTAATATATCGATGTATCAAGGCTATAATTAAACTATCGAAAACATTACCTTTTTGGACGTGTTCGATATTCTGATCAAGAAAAACCACACGAGTGGTAAGCACGTTTTCACCCCGATGTCACATATAACTAATGCATGAAGTTTCTCAGCCCTTTAACATTATATCTCGATACAAGTGTATTTTTGGACAAAAACACCTGCGTAAATGTTAAATAAAAAGACACTGCAAAAAAACTGGGGTGTTACTTTAACACATGGGTGTTATTTTAACTCCCTCCTGGGAATCAAAAGGGGGGACTGCACCCAATGGTGTTAGATTGCACCATTCGGTGTTAAATGCCACCATGTTGGTGTTATATTACGACAATTTTGGTTGTGTTGTTAGATGACTGTTTGGTGTTATTTATTTTACACCACGTCGGTTGTTAATTATTTTTCACACTCCCGGGTTGCCAAATTGACAATACTGGTTAAGGTTTTAACACCATCCTGGAGTAAATACGGGACCACTCCTCTGGTTGAATTACACCAAACTTTGGTGTTAACACATAGTTGTAAACGGATGATTATTTTGGAAGAAAAATGTTTGATTGGGTTATTTTTTGTTCCTATTGTAAATGCTTGCCTCTAACATATCAAAACAGATCACAAAAATGTTTAATTAAAATTAAACAGCAACACTGGGCGGTGTTAAAATTATAAATTTCAACACCAGAAACGAACACCAACACGATGACACGACTGAACCACCACGGTTGTTTTTGCAGTGAAGTTGTAAAACACCAACTCAACCTTGATGGTGAAATATAACTATGGTGATTGTAAGGGCCTCTTTTTCCTTTCCGGCGAGGGCCGTCATTATAAAATCGATATATGTAGAGGGTTTTTGGACTTTCGAGGTTTTTAAAGACAAAAAATAGAATATTTGTGAAAAGGGATGGTATAAAATATAAAGACGACGAGGCTCCTCAATTGTAGAGCGTTATGGAAGTAAAGGGGGTCAAACGAAAGGATTATTCCTTCGCGTGGGTTTAGGGTTCCCACTTAAAAAGCCCCTAGATTTTCATGAGCTGCAGAGAGTCTTTCCTACAGGGTTGGTGGCAGCGACTTGTACATGTAAGACGCAATCATTGAAAAGGTGACAAATGATTGGAGGCGAGCTTACAAGATCGATAGAAAAAGAATCAAAAGAAAAACAAAGGACCATTGTTAGAAATTAGGTTTAGAATTTGGGAGCAGCAGCGAAGACAAATAATACAGGAGTATAAATAATTGTTGAGGCATTAGTTTCATTCAATTCAAATTAGTTTTATTAGCATGTCATTAAGCCAATACATTACATAATGATACCATTATGAACGCTGTCCATAGACTTTAAAGCGAATAGTGACATTCTAAATTTGGGATTTATTGGCCGGCACGCAGGGCGTGCATTAGCAAAACTTGCTGCGCCCTCCTGTTGAAGGGTGATTCTTCAGTTTTCACTTTCAGGGAGTTTTATTCGGTTGTACAAGGTAGGAATATATTGGAGGAATTTTTACACAATTTTTTAAAAGTCTTGAAATTTGATACTCTGTGAAAATTAACTTCTTGGTGACAGCTAAGTTGTCCAGGTTACTGGCCGAGACACACAAAATGCCAAGGAGTTAACTCTACAAGGAGTTTACCAAGTTACTTTACCGTGCTTGATTAAGTATGGTAGAGGAATGTGCAGTGTTGACAGTGATGCACTTGTCAATTTCAATCCGGCCCGGGGTCCCGGGACTAGCGGGGACTTAGCCGGGAATGTTACATTTTTGCTGTCGTTGACATCCGCCTTTGTCCCAGCTAAAGTAGCACGAAAATCCTGGGTAGCCGGGTTTACATTTTTTGTACATCCCCGCTAAGTCCCGGCCCCTACTGCGGGCTTCGGTGGACAATCCCCGTATTATATTCTCGGCATGGGGGCGGGGAATGCTTTAAAACTCTGTACAATCCAGGCTCGGTCCCGGCTATGTGACAACGGGTCTAGCTATATAAAATCATACTTACATTTTGGATCGCCGGAGTTCAGTGTCAGAACAGAGCCGAAATTTCACCACCATCGAAAGTTTAATGTTTGAGAAAAAAACCCTCGTTAGTTTGTTTGTTTAAAAAAAAAAATCCACATATTCCACGGCGACTATTCAGACCATAAACATAGCAGAGTAATATCTAAAACCCTGCATCTACTGCCAATGGACATTCAGCCAAACAACAAGATCATTATGGCGATTGTCGTTTTGTCGGCTTACTCTGTGATAGTGACTTGCACTAAATATTCCCATGCCGTACTCTGTCTGCAGTGGGGTATCAATATATTGCGACCTGCCCAGGGGAGGCAATCAAGATCTTGTTGGAATGCATGATACGGATTGCATTTTTGCCGCAGATAACAAAGCGAAAACACGTGCATAAACACAGATATTTGGTAGTCTGCAATCACCATTTTTGGCTCCATTGAAATCGTATTGAATACTTCCCCCGTTTTTTTGGGAGGACGGTTGATATTTCTGACAAATTCTGAACACAACACTGATTGCCCAAGCAACCAAACCCACTATCAATAGTAATGGTTACAATTTATCTTTTTCACATTTTCCAAATAAAAAAAGGAATTAGGTGCAATTAAAAATAGATTTTTTTATACTTTTTAGATTTATTGAGCAATCTTCAATTACCCCTGTTTCTCAAAGGTTCTTAGACCCCAGGGCCGGGACCTAGTCGGCGCAGCCTTTGGTAAATTGAGCTGAAATGTAATGTATACACTACAGAGCCTGGAGGCTTGTAACTCTTGGTGAACGGAGAGTGGCGGTTTCAAAAAAAACTTCAATAATCCCGATAAAATGGAAAATTCGAATGGGAATAACACTGCCAAAAACAGGTTCGGAAAATCGCCAATTACATTTTAATTTTGATTTATATCGGAACATGCGGCAGTTCGAGAAGTATTTTGAGCTAAAGAATGTATTTCATGATCATTTATTTGTTCCATTAGCGATTCAATATTTTACTTTCAAATTAAAATGCTAGCGTGTAGTGAAATAACAAGGAGAATATTCCTGCATTTAGCAAGAAATATCAAATAGCTTTCACTACATATGGTTGATTTATAAATTAAAGGAACAGACAAACTTATAGTTTTCGTATGTCAGTGATATTAATTTTTTAATATTACATGTATATTGTTTTCAAAAGAAAATTGGTTTTGGTGATTGTACGTTGAAAAAGCGATCCTCGGATTAGTTGATATCTCGACCGTGCGACGACGTGGGTGGTGTGTCTTGTATAGCTTGCCTTTCACGACATGGAAAAGATTGGACTGCAATGGTAGTAGCTATATAAAATGTGATATACTACAGATTTGACGGGGCGATTACTGCTCACTGATAGCCTGGTTTTATGGTGTGCCACATGCGTTGAAAGTCCCCGTTATGTCCCGGCGGAGCCGGGAACATTTTTTGTACCTCCCGGCTGAAGTCCCAGCTATCATCAATGATTGTCCCGGCAGGGCGGGGACAAGCTAACGTACATTCCGGCCAAGTCCCGGTAACATCCCGGCTTGCGGGGAAATACTTTTTTGTACATGCACGGCTTGTCCTAGTCATGATGATCATGACTTGATAGTCTTTAACTTTTGTCTGTGTCATTATCATTGACATCTAGTCAGGACGGTTTGTGCGAAAGAAAGATCTTTTAGTGAAAGCAAAATCAAGGTGGTTATTGTGCCCTAACATATAATGCTGCCACTGGATACCACCCACACAATTACATTGTCACAGCCTTACCATTAAAAAATTGCATTGTTTTAAAGTTGATGTGATAAGTTCTACAGGTCAAATTTATCAAAATTTGCAGAGCTCAACTCTTCAGTACTTCGTCAAGTTCCTCCATGTTGATCGATAGAAACCAAATAGGCGTCAATTGAATATTCAAACTGTTCGGTTCGCCACTTTACGACGTGCGGGAAGGAAAAGTTTTATTACCCGTGGTATTTACCACGGTGTGGTCTGGTCACAGACTATGAAAAAATCTTAATCTAAATTGAGATTTGCGTGAGAAACTAACGTTCACGCTCGTACTTTCCACACGCCGTAGGGCCACTTGGAGTCGGAACTGGCGTGAGCGGTGTGCACTGCTGGCAGTTACAATGTATTTGGGCCACCCTTTCAGCGACGCTTTCCCGTTGTCTTTGAACTCGAATCAAAATTAGAATACGCCAAATATGCGCCCGATTTTCTCCATACTACAGTCGAATTGGCACATTATAGCACAGCAATCGATTCTGAAGCAAACGTCAAAATCGATAATAATTAATAAAGATGGAGGCGAGAACAGGAGACTGACACAAGTGGCTATTTCAAAATAAATTTCTTTTTAGAAGAGACACATTTTAATCCGATGTTGAGCAAACACTTTACGCAATAAGAAAGCCAAGAGACCCAGGCAACGCAAAAGAATTTTAATGTCACCAAATTGACGCAGTTGTGGTTCCCAGTGTTCTGAACACACATGGCTTATACGGCTTTAATCCTGTTAAAAGGCCCTGTGACTTCGAGCAGTGAAAATTGAATTTGAAAATGATAACGGTCCAATGTGAAAAGAGAAACACTGCCTGAAGCACAGGTACGGGACTAGGCTAGTCCCGGGCATATTACAGCTATTGTCCCGGGACCCCCAGGCCGGGATTGAAATTGACAAGGATTACGTATACTATAATATTTATCAAAATACCTTTTTACAAGAGGTTACGCGCGCGTCATCCAGAAGGGAGCTGGGGCTTTTCTTAGAAGTAGATCGCCACGATCAAATTACGCGCATCCGCTAATAGTACCATTATCTTGTAAAGGTACTTTGACAAAGAGTATAAGGAAGCCAATGGCATGATGGTTTTAGGCACATAGAACAAGGAGATTCATGTCTGGGCCTATAGTCGCCTGTACATATCTTTGTCACCACAAATATGCGCAATTAGGGGTATTCGTGTTTTTACCGAGTACTCTGAAAGGACGAACACAGTCCTGGTGGTGCGTATTTATCTGAGACTGTTGTTTTTGTGTCTAATGCCAAGTTGCAAACGTGTGGTTGCGTAAACGATTTTGCATGCACAAATATCGAAAGTGCTCGCTGTGTTCAAAATCCCGCCTCTGCTCACATTTTGTAATGGTTAGGGGCGTGGTTTTGGGTCATTGTAATTGTATATGTTTGTTGGTCACTGGTATATAGTCCGGATGATCATGACTAGATAGTCTATGAGCCCGTGGCCATAAAAAAGTTAGAGACTATCTAGTCATGACGATTGTTTGTAGTGTAGTGCCATTTAAGCCAAGAGATACACAGACAGCTTCTGCTCTAAACTTTACCGCTGCAAAGTGGCTTAAATAATCATTATTTGCAATAAATGTATATTGTAGCATTCTTGAGAGTCCTTTTTCAATCATTTAATTAACCATTTTTCAAGATGTGAAATTCACATTATGACATTTTCAAGTGAAACTACCCTCTTGGTGGTCTACATTGGGCTAACAAATTTGGCAGCCTGTGCACAAGTTTACATCAACATTTTGTGGCATAACTGTAGTATGGGTTCCAAATTGGTAAGACAATTAATTCTATAGACTCTAGAGATGCTATGCATGTCAAAGAAAATTATTTTTTCTTTTATTAGTAAATATACGTCTACACTTCCCCCCCTTTCCAAACCTTAAATGGTTGGAACTCCACAGAACGTTTTAACTTATGCACCAAAGATTATGTCCAATTTTAAAAGATGATGCCATAATTTACATGATTGGAACTATGATGATGGAATCATAATATAATAATTTTAACAAGAATAGTCGTTTAAAAAGACAACCTCGCTTAGCGAGGATTGTTAGTCACTTAATATGTTAGTGTAAATACTTGGATCAATGGAAACCTCTCTCATAGAGATATGTATAACCACAGTATATATTCCGACATCAACCATACTCGGCTCAACCTTTAATTTTGAAATACACCCATAGGACAGTGTTTTTGATATTACCAGAACAAAGTTACTTGCACTTGTGCAGGTAAAATAGAACAAACCTAACCTTGTCACAAAATGGAGCACCTGCACCCATATTTACCATCATTTATTAGCATGTTAAACTAAGAATCACCCCTATTTCTGCCTAAAACTCGCTGTCTTCGTCACTGGATTTCCTAAAATCTAGATCCCTCATTATTACCACTTTATTTAGATTTTCAAAAGGGGGGGGTGTGAGAAGAGCATCTTCTGCGCATTTTATTCACATGGAGTCAGACTACGCGATTTCAATCCAATAAAAACCAACGCTAATTGTGAGGCTCATTCACATGCTATTTCATCGGAACGTGGCCGACGACTCGGCAATCACACTACCGGCACCTTGGAATATTGTGTATTTCTATTGCAAACACCACACGTGGTATTTCTAGAAAATAACTATGGATCCATATCCATTTTACAATACATGTATATGTTTTTAACGTCTCTTTCGCTTGTATTTGCAATCTAAACATTATATTATCTTATATCATTTGTGATTTGTATGTCTGTTGTTTTTTTTTCACTATAGGCCAAGTATATTGTAGTGTATTATTATTGCATTAAATTTCCCACGCCAAGTAATTTGCGAATTCTGAGCATTGGCGGTGTGAGTGGGTCTCCCAAGTCCAATTGCTTCAATTGCAGATACCCCTCTAGGCAGTAATGAATATTTATTGTGGCTAATAGACGCCTGCACAGCAGCGCCTTCGCTAGCTCTACGACTACGCTAGACAAAGTGGAGCAGTCTGTATTGAGACTAGTAAATGTGTAATATTGCATCAATGGGACTTCTATATGAAACGTCTACCGTAATATTGACCTGGGGATTCCCCGAGAGCGTCTTACGCATGCTCGCTTGAGAGATGCCCTGCTTGAGAGTACAGAAACACGATAGTGATTTTGTTGATTGCGATGTCGCCGATCTACCGTGTTTCATTTTGTGCAGTGAAACTAATCATCATTTTTCACAGATAAAAAGTAAAAATTGGCGTCATTTCGTAAGGAATATTTACATATTTCTATCAATTTATAGGTATTTTTCTGGTCCAACTGTCTAATTTTGGGCCTATATTTTACATGCACGTGTGCAGGTTCGTTTGGAAAGTTACCTGCACAGAATCAAAGTCGCCTGCATATGTGCAGGCGTGCAGGTGGTAAATCGAACACTGCCCATAGACCCCTATTTTTGCAAATTTGTCACTAAACGCCGGCCTTACTTTCACACTGTACTTTGGCCAATTTGCCCCGATTTCCAAGAAGTAAGCCTGTACCCTGTTCATCATTCATTCATCCACAAAATTTCTTGTGAAACTTGTGTTTAGTATATTTCATTTTGTTTAATTTATGCAGTCTTAGCTGGGTTATTTCTTGGTACAGTTACTACAGTTGTCATAAGGATTTCCATAGCCTTGTTATTGGCTGTTCAGCAATGTGGAACATTGGGTAGTTTTTCAATCAAAATACCAATTACACCGAGATTACAAACTTCAAATTTACAGGAAATAGGTTTTAAATCAATGCTTGTGTTATCTGGGCATTGTACACATAATGGTACTCTCAAGACCATGGGTCAGATCATCCATTACGTGTCAATGAACTGGGAAGTTATCCACTCTGAGGGGTGGGCTGTCATCCAATCAAACGTTTTGTTCTAATGGCTTAGGAAATGTAAATGATTTTCCTAGTAGGCATATACCCATGTCCTTAATTCTTAAAATAATGGGAACCAGAGGACTTTGCACTGCTACATGAGACAACCACCCAACTCTGTGCATGACTGTGATATTCTGCCAATCATTTGCTTGCTGCACATATGCTAGGCTAACTTGCAATGTTGTGGCTTTTATCTACTCCGATTTTATACCATCTTCGATGGAAAAATATGATAAAAAAAAAAATTCTCCCTCACATGTCACCAAAAACATCTGTTTACAAGTTTTGAATTAAATCGGTCCGGTGGTTTGAATAGTCTTTGTTCACACGTTCAAAAGGAAACATTTCCAGGCCTTAAATTTCACTGGGGTCATGAGAGAAATTTGAAATTTCTTCTGATTTCAAAATCTCAATTTTGGTAGAGTAAGTATTGGGGGGGGAGCATAATCCAATAATTTTTTGTTTTTTATTTATACAGTTAAAACGGCTGTTGACAAAATCATTTTGTCTTGATTTGGGGGAAGTGTCACAGGCTGTTAAAAGCTTTTATGTAATTTTATTTAGTACATTCAGCGAAGTTCACTTCAATAAATGTGTTTATAATGAGGGCTTTATTATTTGAAAAGAAACTCAATTCTTTAGACGGTAGACTTACAGTGTAAAAATTACCCTGAAATTTACCGTCACACAGTATAAAAA
>JAMKCH010043266.1:0-12914 GCA_023653785.1 Ophioderma brevispina
CAGGTCGTTCGAGGATGGAATCGCTTCTTTTCAGCACATCAAGGGTTATTATTTTTTCGGATTATATGTAATTAATTTGTTTGCATTCACATTTCATTCATGCATAATGACATACAACGGAGAAAAATATTTCTGGCAGCACAGGGTTTGCTAATTTTTATTTTTAAAATCACACTCCTCCCGTTGGTGCCTAGGGGGGGGGGGTTCCTAGGGACCCAAGCTAATTATCTCATTAACGGGCAAGAATTTTTAGTAATTTTTTAATGGAAGAAGCGCATCGATAAGTTACACAATTCAAAAATTATAGTTCGAAAATATGATTTCACGATGAGAATCGCGCCGAAAACAAATTCTTGGTACTATGGAAGCCCCCCCCCCCCTTAGCACTTAAGTGTTAACACTTAAGTGGTCAACGGGGGGGGGGGGGGGTCCATATGGACCTAATATCAGATATCAGTTTCTTCGGGGTTAGCGGGAAACACAATGCTGGCGAGGCGTTGTTTCTGCTAACAAGTGGGCTTAATAATTACTTGGACAAGAGAGATTGCGCAACGCCTCGTGTAAGCGCAACAAGCTGTGCGGAGGTTCGGCGCATTCTTTCGACCAATTACGGCATCGCGAAACAAGGTTTGATGTTCCTCTGGCTCATGCAGTCCACGCTCGCGTGTGTTTCGAATTCTGTCCGACAAATTATTAATCAGACTGTAAATTGCAAGCTTGTTTACCCCGCATCTTTTTACATGTGTGCGAAGAAAAATCGCATCGCGTCACGCATTGCGGAGATATCGCGTTTAGGGTCTATGGACCCACTCCTTGACCACCAACCGGCACACCCATGACAAAATCATTTTCCACATACAGGTGACCTTTGGTGGCAAGAAACCCCCCCCTTTGTATGTGGACTTATAGTATCACAAACAATACTAAATAAATTTCATCAATGTTTCAATAACCAATATGCTATGATGGAATTTGATCCGTAATCTATTTCCCTGTACAAATGAATGGTAAATATAATTGCTCAGAAAACAGCTTAGTAAAATAGTAAAATCTATCTAACACCCCAGTTTTTGGGGGCTAAAACATATTTATTTGATCCAATCCTTAACTTGAAACAACTAGTTAATGTTTTAAGTGTATCATGTTGAAGTACATAAAAAATGCCGCTCTTTTTGGTTGCAAATTAATTAATTAATGCATATTTATATAGGATGTGATCCAAGACAGAATGAAGTAACTTGTAGTGGGTCTGGTGGTGCGTTTTGTATGTCTTCTTTTAATACAGCCAGACCCCATTCGGTAAATCAATAAAGGCAGAAAAGAAAAAAAGAATGTTGTTGCTTTGGGGGGGGGGGGGGGGGGGGTGGTTATTTGTTCCTCAAAGGTTTTTGTGTATTTTTTTATATCAATCCAGTAGCAGCTTGAGAATGTTCTAACTAAAAGATTGATATGGTGTGAGTAAGCAATTCAGTCTTAATAGTTGTTTAGTTTCATTCTTCTAGTAAGATTGAAATAAATCAAACCAAATTCTTTTGAAAATCTCAATCTTTAGATTGACTTTTCAGTCATTTTTAAGAATGTGAAGCGCTTCAAACTTAAAAACTTTTGTTAGTAAACACTGTTCGTGAGGTTTTTAACGTGTAAAGATTGCATTTTTCCTCCATTTTCCACAATTCAACGAAAACCTGCTGGTAGGATTATGTTACTATAAAAAACTGCTCTATCGATACTGTTACAAAACAAGGTGAAGACACTATCAGTGATTTGAAAAATATTTGAAAAGTGTCAAGAATAGCTCAAAGTGAAGGCGATAGGTTCTGTAGATTTCATCAGTTTTTACCTTTTCCAGCTGTAGAAATTGACAGAAAGGAATAAACGACAGTTGTTCTCAAGGATACGATCCCACCATTTCAATACGTGTTGTAAGTAGTGTCCGAACGGACAGTAATGACTCAAATCTCCGATTATGTCCTTATAGGTTGCTCTGGTCTTATCATTTGCAGGGTATGTTAGGATACCTGTATTTGTTACATCATTTAAATAATCTGATTTTGATGATTTTTTCGATTGCTGATTTAGCAAATCAACTGATAGTGTCCTTAAACTTGGCTGAAATGGTTTATGGGGCCGAATTGGTGTTAGGCTGAGTCAATGAAAAACAACTTTGGGGACTTTTTAAAGGTCTATAAGTGCGCGATAGACAAGTGACAATTGGACAAGTGGACAATTTTCGGTCACCTCTGCCCAATACGTAAACATTCAAATTTAAGCATTTTATGACTTCTAACAGACCTCATTTTTATGTTTGTATATTGGTCTAAATCTTGTTTGAGGTCATGGTTTTTTGATTTACAAAGAATATTTGATTTACTTAGGTATCATAGCCCCAAATAGCCCCCCCCCCCCCCCGCCTATCAAGTGAAATACTGACAAGCTTTAATTGGGTCGAAATGGTTATGGGGGCCGAATTGGTTTAATGACTGAGTCAACGAAACCACCTTTTGGGGAACTTTTTAACGGTCTAATCCGGGAGTGCGCCCTCATTTGTCAGACAAAAATATTTTTTCGTACGTATTGGGCGGGGAACCTGAAATTTACAAAAAATTTACACTCTTGTGCCGAAACGTCAAATTTCATATTTTGAGCAACACTTATAACAATTCACTAATTTTTATGTCTGTATTATTTACAATATGATTGGGCAACGTAAAAATGCATGTTTTTATCAATTGTGAATTTAAGTAATTTTAAAAATTGTTGGTTTTAGCCTATACTTAAATTATGTGGACAATTTTGTTCACCTCGCCCAATACGTAAAAATTCAAATTTAAGCATTTGAAATGACATCTCACTCATCTTTTATGTCTAAATCTTGTTTGAGGTATGTGTTTTATTGATTTACAAAGAGATTTGGATTTAATTTAGGGATCATAGGCCCAAATAGACCCCACCCCCATATCAAGTTGAAATACGGACCAGCTTTAATTGGGTTAAAAATGTGTTATTGGTCCGAATTGGTTTTAAGCTAGGTCAATGAAAACAACTTTGGGGACTTTTTTTAAAGGGTCTATCAGTGAGCCCTTATTTGTCAGACCAAAATACTTTTTCGTACGTATTGGGCCGGGGAACCTGAAATGGTTGCAAAAAATTGACACTGGGCCCAATACGTACACATTTCATAGTTTTGAAGCAATTTATGACAATTTAAATAATTTATGTAATGTTTGTGTTATTATAAAATATGATGTAGGCAACGTAAAAATGCATGTTTTGATCAATTGTGACAATTTAAGTAATTTTAAATTGGGGTGGGGGGGGTTTTAAGCCTATACTTAAGTATGTTGAAAATTTTAAAAAAAAAAAAAAAAAACTTACAAATTCAAATTTTAAGGCATTATTAGGACTTCTAAAATGATCAGTTTTATGTTTATTGGTCTTAATTTTGTGAGGGGTTTTTTAAAACAAAAACCAATGGTTTTTTTTGTTTTTGATTTACAAAGACTATTTGATTTAACTTAGGTATCATAGGCCCAAATAGGCACCCCCCTATCAAGTTGGGAAATCGGACAGCTTTAATTGGGTCGAAATGGTTATGGGGCCAGAATTGGTTTTTAGGGCTGAGTCAATTGAAAACGAGACGACTTTTGGGGCCTTTTTTTAGAGGGCTATCATTGCGCCTTCATTTGTCAGACCATTTTTTTTTCGTACGTATTGGGCCGGGGAAGCTGTATTTTGGTCCCAAAAATGACACTTGGCCCAATACGTACAAATTCCATTTTTGAGCATTTATGACCATTTCACTAATTTTTATGTTTGGGTATTATATGAACTAGATGTGGGCCAAACGCAAAAATGATGTTTTGAGCAATTATGACAATAAAAGTATCTTTTTTAAATGTTGGTTTTTTAGCACTATACTATGTGGCCAATTTTGGTCACCTCTGTCCAAGACGTACAAATTCAAATTTCAACAAGCATTTTAGGCTATCTACTCTCTTTTATGGTTAAAAATCTTGGTTGAGGTGTGTGTTTTTGGTTGATTTACAAATTATAAGATTTGATTTAATTAGGTATCATAGGCCCAAATAGCCCTTCCCCCCCCCCCCCATATCAAGTTTAAATACGGACAAAGCTTTAAAATTGGGTCGAATGGTTATGGGGCCGAATTAGTTTTTGGCTGAGTCAATGAAAACAAATTTTGGAGACTTTGTTTAAAGTTTTGTAAGTGTGCCCCATTGTCAACAAAATATTTTGTCGTACGTATTAGGCCGTGTAACCTGAAATGTTGCCATAAATGACACTTGGGCCCAATAACGTACAAATCCCATTTTTGAAACAATTTATGACAATTTTCACTCATTTTTAATGTGTTTGTATTATTATATATTTTAATATGTGAGCACGTAAAACTGTCATTTTTAGCATTTTAAAGTAATTTTTAAACAAATTTTTTGGTTTTAGCCTATACTTAAAGGTGCTTGTTCCGATTTAGATCTATTGTGTTCTCTACTTGATATGAGAGCCGACACTTAAACATACGCCCCATCAAGTCCCCGTGGAAACAAACTTGCGTTTTGATTGGTAGAAGCAACAATGCATATTGTTAAAGCTCAGTTTTTCAAATACGTGCTAATATTGATGGTTAACCATTAAAACGGCGGTTTTTTTGTTTATATCTGGAAATGAATGAGAAAAATACGGTCTTTCATCTGAGATCAAAAAGCGAGTACTACTTGTGGGTAAATCAGGGGGTCCCAAGAAGCATTTTATGACTAAGTTTAAATAGGGACAAGGTTGTAATGGGCTGAAATGGTTAGGTGTTTTTAGCTGAATCAATAGAGAAGAGTTTGCAGAGGGAGGTAGAATCACTTTATTTTCAAAATCTTGTGATGCGCCCTCATTTTTAAAAGACTGAAATTATTTTTCCGTACGTATTGGGCTGAGAATATAAAATTTTGGCCAAAAATAAGAGACTTGAAGCCCATTACGTACAATTTGTACGAATGGGTTATTTTTCGTACGTACTGGGTCACACCGAGGCCAAGTCACGCCAAGTTCCCCCCCCCCCAGTTTTTTTTAAAAAACAAATTTCCCCCCCCGGGGGGGGGGTCAGCACATCCTACCCGAAAAAGGTGAGTTCCTCCCCCGAATGAGCCAGATAGCAAGCATCGTCTACAAGGTCACGGTTTAATTGTGTACATTTGTTGCGTACAAGCTAGGACACTCTCTCGTGGTTTACCTTTCAGATTCGTTATCAACCGGTGTAAAAAAACTGAGTGCCCCCCATTAGAGAGTTTCCTTAGCTAATACAACATGTACGTGAATAAACCGTGACCTGTAGACGAGGTC
The DNA here is from genome assembly GCA_023653785.1 of Ophioderma brevispina. NCBI lineage: Eukaryota > Metazoa > Echinodermata > Ophiuroidea > Amphilepidida > Ophiodermatidae > Ophioderma > Ophioderma brevispina. The sequence goes on from JAMKCH010043266.1 coordinate 5,350, forward strand.
AATTTTGGGTACAGGGCTGAACAAAATGATGCCTACAGCACTCAATGGAGAATACAATAGAAACCCCCCCCCCCAAAAAGAAAAATGGTGGTAGGACACCTCAGTACACACGGACACTGTATTATATGACACCGGGCATTAATTCCCCACCGCATGGCTGACTCTGGCCCAAAACTTGCAAGAGGATGTACACTTAGGAAAAGAGATGTGGCATTTCATAATGAGTAGTGAGTGTTAGAAATATCAGTTCATTGATGCATTTAGAAACAATAAATTGCAGAAATGCGGACAAAGTCATGGAATTTGCAGACAGGCACAGCCACCGTTGTGAATTGAATATTTACCAAGACTCGAGACATAGACAGTATCCTCATAGGGCCTGTTTATGTTTGATTTAACCGGATTGAAAACAATACAACCTGTTTGTTGCGTACCTTGTTTTTTAGGTTTCGTATTGAACATCAAAAAAACACAAACAAAAAAAACATTTTCATTACCCCGAGGAGAGAAAAACAAAGAGGAGACCGCAAGCAACCAATTTGCATTATGTATCGGTATTCAACAAGACATTACAAATGTATTGATTAAGACTGAGATGCCAATTAAAAGAACCTGAAGGAATCAGTCTTAACAAAAATGGGAAACTATGGGAAACTCTAATCCCCATGGTCAAACTTTCCTGATGTAGGACCCTTAAGAAAGGAGTTAAGTCTAAAACATACATTAAATATTAAATTGCTTCTGTGTTGAATGATGGCCAACGAGTTAAACGAAGGACAACCATCGTCACTTGGCCAATTAAAAATAGGCGTACTGGTGGCGCTATGGAGTTGCGTGAACAAATGCTACGGCGGTCCGGTAAGTACGTAATCCTGTTTCTAAAATTGAGACCAGTATTTGAAAATTCTCAAGACTGGAAAAATATCGAAAGGCATTGTGGGAAAAATGGATGCGCCCGTAGAGATTGCGTGTTAACTTTTCAGTGTCTTCGAGCACCATTCGCTATGACGGACTAATAACGTTAATCTCTCGCGAAGTACCAATTTAGATTATATCTTTCGCAGTCTGTGACACAGACTATACCGTGGGAAATACTTACCGGACCGCCGTAAACAAATGCATAGCAACCTAGTAGAATCGACCATTATTTGTGCAGGAGATAAACTTGTTTCCTAACGCATTTGCGCCATAAAACATTATTCGACAAATGTGGCCCATTTTGAATAATATATTTTCCTGGTATAGATTTCCTGGCATGGACAATAACAATAGCTCTGCACTTCTAGATTAAAAAAAATGGAAACTGAAGTGCATATTCATCATCATATTAGTGCGGGAGCTAGCAGACAATTGTAACACATATCGAGTACAAAAGGTTTGAGTGATTTATTATGTAGACAGTCTAACAAGAACCCCTGAAATGAGAAGGGGGTCGAGAGAAAGATTACACAGGGCTCAAATGTTTGAATTGATCCAGTCATGTTGAAAGCTATACCAGGTTATTTGTCTAACCATAAGGATTCCAAAAATGTATAGTTTGTACTATCTATAACCTAAAGGTTTAGGCTATAGGATAAAAACAGAAAAAATCAATACAAAAGTTATTTCCATTTGAACAGGGGTGAAATTTTAAATTTGCTCAGATTCGGATGTTTTTTTATCAGCATCAACTTTAAAATTTGGGAAACACGGTCAAACCCATTTTATGAACTTTTACGATTGAAATATCCAATAAATCGTCGGCCGCGTCACATAGTGACGTATTTGCAAAATACGAATTTGGAGAAAAACGACTTTGAAATTTTGCGATCTTAATTTGCGCTATATTGTTAATTAAAACATATATTTCAATTAATACCTAGTGGGAAATGGCCAAATTGCAAAATTTGAATTCCAAATATATTTAACTTATCAACTTCCAATTTATTCAAATATGCAAAAAATAATGTTAAATAAAATACGTCACAATGTAAGAACGACAAAATAGCAACTTCTACTTGTACATAACAAATACGTCACGCAAGTACGTCGTTATGTGACGAGTTTGCTGACTGAAAAATACGTCGCACAAATACGTCAGTATGTGAAACGGCGAATACTTAAAAATGTAGATATGATGCTATGGCCCTACCCAGAATAGATTTTAGCCACATACGTCGTTATGTGATGCATACGTCGTTATGCTAAATTTCTCCCAAAATCCAAAGTATAGAAAACGACACCATGGTCACTATGTTATTATTATATTTATTAGTATTTATGGTGGAAAAATTGTTTACTTCGCCAATGTATGTAGTCCAAATAACAATATTTCCTTTGATCCAATGGCCTACAACAATTTCAAGAATTTTTCGTTGTCTACAATGAATTCAAAACATATTTGAGATGCAAAAACACCCGGAGCAACCCACCTGAACTCGATCAAGAGAATAATGAAGTTCTTCGCTTCTAATGCACAAGGTGACCACGCCCCACGCTCCACGGGGTCAAGATACGCCCACAAATTGCAAAATATCACTGAAAACCTAAATTTGTCATCCCGGTTAACTTAAAGCTAGTTCAGATGCTGCCCATCTGAACTAGCTTGACGTAAGTCCACCAGACTGGACTAGTCTTCTTGCGTATGAGGCAGCAGCTAAATGTGTTGAATTTGGTGGAGCCAGCTCACTGTTGATTAGTTGGGGTTTCAGAGATCAATATCCACCGGTGGACGAGAGGTAGGGCACTCACTGAGAATGTGATCTGAAGTCTGTGATGGAGAGCCACATTGGCAGGCTGGAGATGGTCGCAGCCCCCATCGGTGCATATTGCTGTTGAAACGACCGACTCCCGTGCGAATCCTGTTCAAGGTGACACATTCCTTGCCCGGAAGATTGATTGCTACCAGGGGGAGTTCTGTCATAGGTGTGATAGTGAATTGGTCTGGTCTAGGGGTATCTAGCCAGGCAGTGTTCCGTGTCTGTAAGATGTTAAATGGGGAGCTGGAAAGTTTAACGTCGTGTCGGCAGAAAGGTTGACAAGAGCGCTGGACTAGTTAAGATTAGTTGCACGACTAGTGAGCCCACGTGACTAACCTCCGAGTGGATACAGTTGCTTATTTCTTCTATGCATGATATTAAAGCCACTTTTCCACAGATAATTTTGAATTTTACACAAGCATAAATACATAGTGCAATATGAACCTGTATAATCATGGAAAATGTCATAATGATATCATGACTGTTATACTCATGCTACAAATAGGTCATCTAGACTGAGTAACCATGAGCTAGTCCATCCAGCTTGACTAACCATAAGCTAGCTGGACTCTTGTAAAGTTAGTCCAGCCTGTACCTGACTAGTTTAAGTTCCAGTGTATTCGTTATCCACTTCGAGATGCCACCATACAAACTTTTCAAATTTAATAATCACCCACGCAAATCTAATTTAACTTACGCAAAGTAAAACGAAAGTTTTGGCTAAACTTAGCTGTGTCGTCTAAGAAAACAAATCTGTACTCGTTAGATTGCCAAATTAATTCAGTATTATGTTGGTGTCTATATTTCTATAATTAGTCCAATATTTAATCCGTGTTGTCAATATTTAATCTTACGTGTTGTTCTAAGGTTTCTTTAATTTATACGTCACTATCTCTTTTATGTATTAGTCCAGGTAATTAATACAAGCACTGGTCAAAATGCATGCATTTTTATTTTCCCTTCAGGTAGATAAATATTGGCACATAAGGTACGATGGTATAACCTAGAATCATCCACACCATATCGGATTATAACCAGATACATTTGCCTATTCCTTTTTTAAATACAAGCATAGCTGAGAGTAGGTTAGCTATGAACCAGGGCAATGGATAGCAGCATCATCAGACTTCGCCCCTAACTTTTTTAAAAAGTTGAGATTTGTGGTAGCGTTTAAACCCATTTCAATTCATTTTCTTATACTTTCCAATTTGTTTTGAAATTGTTTGTAGTAAAGTCCCTTAAAATTAGATCTGATGGCAATAGTCCATATGTACCACCCCCTTCTGAAGTTCCTACATGTAACAAGGCTTTTTTATTTTTGACCATAGGGTTGAGGGTAATTTTAGTGTTAAGGGTAGATATTGAACTCTTTACGATCTGATTCGCTAAAACATGTCGGCCATTAATGAACAATTGAGTTAATATAAGGCTTTTACAATGTTGAAACTCTCTTATCCTTAACAAATCCATGGCCCTTTCAAAGGACAGATTCACGCTGGTTTATATCTACTTTCAAGTGTTTAGTTTGGTGAAAAATATTACGATTAATAATTATAGTTGAAATACACACCTTATGAAGTGATTAAAAGTGCATTTTATACAGCTGTTTTGCTCTTCCGTCTCTTTGGCACTATATAAAACATGAATACGATAAAAATAATAAATATCGGAGATCCGTTGAAGCTCTCAATTGGCAAATATAATGAAATTACAGGCAAACATCAATTGCCTTTCGAGGCTGGATTAATCGGTACACCAAAGGAGTCTCGTTAGTACTGTGGGGTGGCGGTGAAATTCTTTTAACTGTTTATTCGATGTACATCAATCACTGTTGTTTCCAAACAACAGATTTCATCCAAAAGATGAATAATAGCGCTGTCAAACAGTACAATTTGTCTCAAAGATACATTTTTTAACTACAAATGTACTCTAGTAAAGATTGCAAATCCTTTAATGGGCAAAATTGGAGAGCAATTAAATGTGAAGATTAAAAATTAAACCAAAGGGCGGGTTCTGACCCGAAGACAGGTTGCGGGTATAAGGATATTACACAAGTGCCGTTACATTTGTGCAAAAATAATGGCTGAGGAGCCAACATTTGTAGGAATGGAATTTATGAATGTACTATTCATCTTAATTCACAACTCTGACCTAATGCTAATGTTTGATCGATCCATTTTTGGCATTAGTGCAAAACAAATGGATATTATTCTTTAAAAATATTGTCACTGTTTTATAGACAGGTCACAGCCAGTAAATACTGTCATTTTCCCTGTGAAAGTTTTCTCAGCGGTTTCATCCTGAAATGGCCGCCAAAATTAGAAAAAAGCAACTTAAACTACATAAATTAGATGCATGCTGACTTTTACTTTTAATATTAACATCTTTGCAATAGTTCTGTCATCCTGGTCTTTTATCCTTTTGAATTTAGCTCCAGGGCCATCCATATTTCGGTGTCAAGATCTAATTTGTCTGCCAAAATTATCTTAATTGGATTTAAAGAGCTCCCTGATTTTTTCTCTGACGTACGTTTTTGACCAAAGGACATATTTTAACAGGGTAACCTACTCAAGAGGGTTGATTTTCAGTAGGGTCCTGTGTTCGCATAAACGTACAAGACATTATTTATAAAAAAGTTTATACATTAAAATTGAATGATATATATAGCTGTCTACAACATAATGACAAAATTAAAACCATATACACAAATTTACATTGTTAAAAATGACATAAAGCACTACAGAGTACCACCTAATTGAGCATATAGAATTGGACCACTTGGACACAGACAAATATGTAAAACTACATGTCATAAAAGCGCAAATCCTTATACCAATCAAGCAGAATGATCCACTCGAATTAAACCAAAATCGTATGGCCATCTGACAAATCACCTGCTCCTCCGCTATGCAGATCGTCCACAAAATATGATTGTACGCATATTACTGAAAACATGTCAAATGGTTTCAATTTGGTTAAAATGACATCGATGTTGCAGATTATCGGTGTCTTTTGGTATAGCATTTACATTGAAATTAATTTTTACCATAGTCTATACAATTGAAAAAAAGTTGACGCATAACGGTACTCTGCCTATTTTGAATAGACAGGTGTAACAACAATGTTGAAAATATTATAAGTAGTAACTTGGTGCCATATTAATTAATAATTAGACACACATAGCCCATTTTTTGCAGTTATTCGATCTCGTAATACTCATGACCCCACTGCCAGGAGCATAATTATCATTGAATATGTGTTCTAAAGGGGGCACCCAAAATAACTCTCAATTGCCATGGACTTGAAGGCTGCAGAGCTTCGCCACCTCCAAAGAAGATGATGAATACATCATAAATATTATCGGTAATTATTATCTTATAGATATAATATATCTCTTATGTGTGTCGATTGTTGAAATTGCAAATAACGACTTGCAATTCCTCTAGAATGTCTGTTTACAATCTGTTTAGTGCGTTTTTTTATTCCCTTAACGTAAGGGTCAGTAAAAGATGATTTTTTGTCCGGCTCGGATTGCGTGGCATACTGGTGTGGGTGTTGGTTAATTGCATACCCTATCCCTGGTAACCGAGTTTGCTGGCTCTAACCTCCAAAGAAAGTAGTATTTTTTTTCATTATTTGCTTTTTTTGAGAAAACAGAAAGGAGGTGACAACGTGGGCAGTTTTTTCCTTGTGCGCAAATAAACGCCTGGGTTAAGAAAGGCACAATCAACCAATTCGATGTATCAATGGGTGTCATACGATGGCGCCCTATGTTTGCGCAAACGTTTTTTAGTTGACTCTTATCTTTTTTTTAAACAGAAACCAAAAACCCCTTTTTTAACAAAAAAACTCCTCAAGCTTAAAGTGTAGGCCTGGACAGAGACGACGGGCTAGCGTAATGCGATCATTCTCAGGCCCTCATACAGAAGTTAGGGAGCCAACGATCATGAAACTGAAATATTTTGCCCGGCTGCTTCACTAAAATTTTGGTGACTAAGATTCAAGTAGGTGAACAATCTTGGGCATCAGAAAACCGAGTTTGATTAATTTTTAACGAGTGCGAAAAAATAGAAATCCAAGATGGCTTCCGAAAAAAAAAAAAAAAAAAAAAAAAAAAAAAAATGGCAGCCGATTTGACCAACGAACCGTTTAAGCCGTAACTTTTGATTGGATCTTCAACTGGAACGCAATTTTGTGTCATCTGAGAGAGAATTAAATTATCTACCACGCTGATATCAAAATTTTGGGGAGTTTAAGAATTATTTAAGGTGCAAATTTGGGGGGGGTGGAAAAATCACATGTTTTGGCATTTTTAACCAAAAAAATGAAATATTCGTATCATATGTTTCCATTGATATTTCCAGACCCAAATTCATCAATTAAAGCCAATATTTTCTACAATTTGACCTAATTAACACACGTTAGTCATACATAATTACAGTTATGTACCTTATTTAGAAACGAAGTTATTCTGTAACGAAGGTCATCAATCAGTTTACACAGAGAAGTTGGTTTAACTTGCACACTTTTGCTAAAAATGTTTGATCATGCAGAAAACTCATGACCAAAATCCCTCACTTGAAAGTAACACACAATTATTAGACATTACCACTATTAAAACTGTTTTAGTAAAACTTTGTTTTTGACTGTCCGCCGGGACTCGAAACGTGCAAATACTGTAAAAAAGGACTCGAACGGGCAAAAAGCTGTAAAAAGAAAAAAGTCGTTTTAACTGTGTGTTAGTACTACTGCCAGTCAAAACGACTGTTATTTTACTGAACATTTTTAACAGTGTACGTAGTATCATTTGTAAATACAATGCAATGC
>JAMKCH010043267.1:0-13160 GCA_023653785.1 Ophioderma brevispina
CGAGGATAATATGAAACCATTTTTTATTTATTAAGCTTTTAATTTAGTTCCGAATATTTGCGAACCTTTTTTCTTCGGAGCCTATTCATTTACCCGGCTACAGGTTATGTAATACGGAAGTGCTTCTAACTACCGTGATGCGAGTACGCCCATAAACGTTCAATCACGGTAAGTAAGTTTCCTTTTACTAGTTGACCCCGTATGCACAGCTGCATGACCTAGTAACAAAAGCGTCCTAGTAAACGTAATACGTCGCGCTCATTGGCCAATTCATGCAGAGGTCCTTGTACTTTTTGTTCGTTCTATGCTCGGCCGCAAACACTCCCTGCGACGGCGCAGGGCGACACGTCTCAGATTGATTCCAGACATAATAGTCAGCATGGAAAATTTATACTTGTTATGTTATGCGTATGAAATCTTGACATTGGTGTTTTGGCTCCAAAGAGTCACCTCACGATGGCTTGTTGTGTCAACAGCAGAATCGTTGATTATTCCAATAATGTGTGACTACCAGTTGACATTTATTTTAACATTGGGTCATTATCATATCACCTAATGTTTAGCAGTGGGCGTAAACGGGCCTGCGCCGCTCTGAGGGGCACTTTCCCCCAGTCTTGGGAATTTTCCCTCTTATGGTGGGTCAAAAGGTCATTTTTCCCAGGTCAAAGGGCTAAAACGCTGATTTTAGCATGATTTTGATGAAAATTTTTTCCCCGCCAAAGTCTTTCAGGGGGGGGGCAACCTGCCCCCCCCCCCCGCCTGTTCGCCACTGATGTGTAGTCACAAAATTTATGTTGGTAATGGGTTAGCATTAGCCACCACCAATTTTAGATAAAAATAAAAGCCTCCACCTCCATCAATTTACCTGATTTTATCATCTTTGAGGACACTCTACTATGTCCTAAATATCACAAAAAAGATTTGTCAAATGCTGGCAACTAGTATGAAAATTCTGATGAATTTTGATTGTCCCATCTGCCAGCCCCAACGCTTCAAAACGTAAGTGTAACAAAGCAGAATAAAATCACTGATTTTTCTAAAAAACAATAATTGCCTCCTGCATGTTCATTCTTAAAACTGGTCGAAGAGATATAAGAATAATTACTATGTGATGGATTGATAATATATACACCATTTTGGTTGCATGCTGCTTGAAACGGATTGGAGAGAGGTGAGTGCCGTAGAATTGTTAAATGGCTAACCATTACACATACCCTTTTGTGACTAACATTCAGTGGATATTGATATGACCAATGTTTAATCATCGACAGTTCGTGAATGTAAGAGGAAAAAAGCCGAAATGTTAAAACTGTCAACACGACTCATGTTAACCCGGTGAAGAGATCCAATAGTGTCTGTGACGTGTATCCCGTTTCAAACCGTTTACACGAACGGAAGGCTCACTACACGTTTAGAAAATGCACTACACGTTTAAACCACTTCAGCAAACCCTACTAACTTTTTTTCAGTATTATTTTAATTGCTGAAGTCCAATTTTCATTTCCCCAAAATTACCCGCCGTCATTGAAAAGTAAACCATGCTTTTCTTCTAGAAATGTTTTCCGACTTTTACGGAAACAGGGAAAATCCCCGTTACCAAGTTCTTGTACGTGAGTGAAGCGACTTCGGCATATACACACAAAACCCATAACACAGGCCCCATTATGCGGTGCTTCAATTACAGAGGGATCTACAAAAAAAGGTAAAAATGACCGCGCAATGTAAGAGCTCCCACAGTGAATTCGTCGTTGAGATATTTGGGATATTCCAAAACTAACTGGTTTTATTGTGTTTGGATTAAAACATAACTAGGTACGTACACAACAAACAACATTTTATGGTTCAAGATAATATTTATGATCGGATGCAAAGCCGGGTAACCCGATTACGAACGATTTAGGGTGCAAGAATTGCATTTGCGTGGAAGTGCCAAATTCGGCAGTCGTTAACTTGTTATGACCGGTTAAACGTTTAAACGAACGGAAATACAGACCGTGTAAACGGATAGGAAATTAAACGGTAACTCCCAGCTCTAGATCCAATACACCTTTCCAGATTCGATCTGTGTATTCCCAAGTGTGTGTGCGTGTATGTAATACACTAAACGTACGGGCCAGTACGGCAAGATGAGACTCGTTTCTGGTCTTCGACGTCATATCCCAAACAATAATAATAGCACATGTTTGATCATCGGACAACACACATCTTCCAGAAGTTTTACGCTATTTTTCGACATGCAGTGGATTAAAAAATAAATATAGTGGAACAAATGTCTACTATACTACTACTTGGACTAAGATCATGTTTTCTACTGAATCTAGATTCATCTATTGACATGTTTATTATTTTGCTTGCACGAGATTCGGTCTGATTTCATGCATAATGGGCTGTGTGAATTACCAAGCACTCGGCCAAAATATGGCGCTTGCTTCGATAGGGACAGGGATTGGGAATACTGACTTCAAAGCTTTCAATTACTCGAAATGATACAAAATATCCTTCCAATATTGTTCTTATGTCATGGTTTTCTGTTAGAATGTACGATTTCATTCAAATGTTCACTCTAGACGATCGATCCTGCCACTTGCCCCATATTTTATCCTCAATATCGCCAACGTAAACTAAACGTTACAGCAATACAAAACAATAAGGGTGTACTTACAGTTTGAAATAAATTGGCGCGTCATTGTTATTTTTTTTACCCTGTATGAAAAACCTTTGAACTTTTACGCAAAATTGACCCTACTTATTAAAAAAAATATACAGGAATTGTTTTTTGACAAAAATACTATTCTGCTTTGCTATAAACTTGATCATAATTTCTGTGTAAAAAGGCAATCGCTCTATATCATTGCATATTGACTATCGCTCTGCAGGGATTTCCTTCGGCTGGGTGACACTAATGATGTCATTTTCTGTGTTGCCAGCGTATGGACCAAAAGAAAACGATTTTTCTGCTAATTAGGGATGCGTTGGTTGCATTGCAGTTTTGGTCCCATAACTCCTCCAAAAATTGACCGAAACAGCTAAAATTTTGTATACGATCAGGAGAGCATTAGCTTTAATTTGGTATGTAATATGGTGTACCATTTTGTTTGACCTTTAAGTAGATTTTACATTAATACTAATACATACTGTGAATAAAACCATTTTTGGGTGGTATTATTATAGGTATTTTAAAGCATGTCCATGGACCTTTAAGTTAGGCTAAGGCTACACCCATATAAGATGTGACCTCAGGTTTGCTCAGTACAAACCCTCAGACACACAAGGACAGACATGGGATTGCAGTATTGGTAGATATTCACTTAAGACTGTGGGCTTTGTCCGTCCAAAAATCACCAATGTTTAGTTTGTAACACGGAGTATTTACATACGGTACAGTTATAATTGTTAGCAGGACAATACAGGCAGCGGCTGGCTAATAATACTCCATATTACACATAGTTGGCAGTGGTATTTGTAACCCACCCTTTTTATTTTTAACCCACCCTTTTTATGAAAACACCCTTTATATTAAAAAGTAATAACCCACCCTTTTTATAATTCATTGGATATTCTACAGCTGTCACACCATTGTTTCTTTTTACCAATTATGTGTAGAGAAAGTACAGAGTAAGATAATTTTCAATTTTTTTGTTTGTCAATTAAAATCACTTTACCCACAAAAAATGCATTTGTACATGTATTTAAGGCGAACCTAACTTGTTGGATGTTATGACACTTTTTATTTTCAAATTGGGATGCAACATGGCAAACATTATTGCACAGATAGTAATTTGCATTTTAATATCAGAACCCACCCTTTTTATTTCTGACCCACCCTTTTTACAAAACCACCCTTTATAGCAATAAAATACAGTATCCCACCCTTTTACCACTTTCTAGAATTTTTGAAACCCACCCTTTCTAAAGCGTGGGTTACCAACAGTGTTACATTGAATCTCAGTCAAGAAGAAATCGTAACAGGCAAGCAGTAAGTTAGGTCAGCATGATCAGAAACAGCTTTATTCTTCCATTGTCAGATTGACAAGCAGCTCATAAAATAATATAAAGATGATGCCAAATAAAATATTGATGAAGAGACGACTCCAAAAGTGGTGTTCCCGAACCAAAAACGGGATGGCAAGCAAGTGAGGCTAACGTGAAGCATCTCAAAACATGAAAACTCTCAAACAATAAAAGGTTGCCAGACCAAAATTATGCAACAGGCACTTTTTATACACAAAAATGTGTTAAAATGATCTGGACAACATGCCTGATATTTTGAGAAGCTGAAAGTTATGATCTGTATTTAAGATTTGCAAAATGACTTTTAACCAAAATAATGAAAGTTTTGACAAAAATGAAAATTTAGGGCAGGCGGGTAACTGGAAACTAAAAATCCAATTCAATTGGCCTAATGTTTTAATAATGTCTATTCCACTATTCTACTCGGCTTTTTAAATTTTGGTATCAACACATCCTCTCCAATTGAAATCATACCCTCAACAATATGCATGAACTGACATGAATAAAAATTCAGACTATAGTAGGATATATTTCTAATTGAAATTGTTTTCAATGAAAAGACAATTATTTAAAGGGGAACTAAGAGATTTTGTGAGAAGGGTGCTCTCAAACTTCTGACATAATTTATTTTTGCATACGTGTACACATGTACACATAGCCTAGCTCAAAGTTAACAAAAACTCCAAATGAATAAGGCAACTAAAATAAATGCCCAGATTTGGACAATTAGATTAACATAGAAAGTGGCCTATGGAGAATTGATGTAGTGACAAAATACTCATGAATAAAATTAAAATAAATAAAAAGAATATAGTCCATCTCTCTTCTTCTGTGTGTGCGTCAAGGTTATGCCGTCTTTGTGCGTGCGTGTAAAAACTCTGTCGCTTTAAGCCAGCGAGCGGTTTACTGGTGCGACTATCAAATTTTGTGCTGATATCACTGCATGGAGGTAGGGAAACGGAGTATAGATGTAGATGTATAACCCCAGCAGAGCTCCATCAGCTCTTGTTAACTAATTCAATTAAAGGTGCAATGAGAGATTTCACATATCAGGTGTCCTTGGAAAAATTGAAAGCCCTGATTTCTACTCTGATGTACATGTATGCAAAGCTTTCCATAAAATTATCATCATCTGAAAGGAACTAAGCCGAGTATTATTTTTTGGTACAAAAATGTTAAATTTTCTGATTTTTTATTCAAGGAGCAAATTATACAAAATTCAGTACATGCTTTATGATTTATGTTGGAGACATTTTTGTGGCCAAATACAAGGTTAGAAATCTATTGAGCATCTAATCTCTATGAAACCACTACATACATGTATGGTTCGTATACGTACATCAATGGCGGATCCAGGATTTGAAAAATGTCAAAATTACCGGGGGCTGAAAGGCTGTAACTGGTCCAAAATAAATCAAAATGGATTTTGCAAGAATTTGCAGAATTACCGGGAGGCGCGCGCCCCCTCCCTGGATCCGCGCCTGTACATAAATTTGTAATCTCTCGATGCACATTAACCTTATCACGACCAAAACTCACTGAGCCGAGGCTAGAAAATGCACTAGATCCAAAAAGATGCGATGACATCATCGTATGAACACACAAATGGCCAAAATCGCAGTAACACCCTTGTGGCTTGCTATCCTTGGTCATGGGACTGGGGGTCCCTGGTTCGAATCTCTCCCAAGATGGATGTCCTATCTTCTTTACCTTCTATCACTTTACCCCTTCAATTCCTATTCACGCAGTGCCCTATTCACTACTGTGCTAATATTGATGGTTAACCATTAAAATGGCATTTTTGTCAGTATCTCTGGAAAGAAATGGATTTGAAAGCTGAAAGTTTAGGAAGAGTAGACAGTGAGGAAAATATGGCTTTTCATCTAATAATATCAAAATTGTTAACTGCTTCCGGTTAAATCAGGGGTCCCAAGGAGGATCAGAACAAGCACCTTTAAATAGTCCAATATCGAGCGTCTGAAAGGAGTGTGTGCCTTTCTGTTTGACTCTGTAGTTGAAAACCACAATGCATCAGAAAGAGCTCCACTAGAAAACAATATTGGACTACAAAGTAGTCTAGTGTGTGTAAAATCAGGCATGAGAATTTTCAGGCTTTTGCCTGAATTATGCTTTTTTGTTGTTCAGATTAACACAATTTGATTTATTTTCAGCCTGGTTTAGGACCATTTTAGTCATTTTCACACTATCTTTCAGACTCTTTATGGTAAAATTAAAAAGTAGGTTTTCATGCCGATGAAATTATTGTAATTAGTGGAAGCACCTTTATAGGCCGGACATTTAAAACAAAAGGTCACAGAAAGGCCAGAAATAACTTGATCAATCATATTGTGTAGCCTTTTCTGTGCTTTAGTTACATCAATTTAAATACTAAAAACAACCAAATAAGAATATGAAAACTGTATTTGTGATATAATACAGAGCTCTTGAGGGTTAATAGTCAGATCTGTATGGTTGGTGACTAGAGGGAGAGCCTCTGAGTTCATTTCCTCTGACAACACTGATGAGGGTGTTCAACTGTCAGATCTTGTCTCTGTTGCACTGCCGGTGTACAACACCTCAGCTGTTCTGCCAAATGTTCTAGGATGTCAGGTAATACATTCATTATAATTAGGCTCATGTTTAATAGAATAGGCCCACTTAAGATGATGGAATTTAATCAAGAATTATAGTGTGGTTGTTGCATGTGGAATCGATCAACCTGTAACAGTGTGGTTCAATGACTTACTAGTAAAGCTTATAAATAAACCGTATTTATAATTAATACCCACCCCGGGGTGTGGAATTTTTTTTTTTTTTTGACAAGATACTGGGTGATTGTGCCACATATTAGCGAGTTTCAGGCTCGCAGTTGTTAAAGGTGCATTTTGTGATTCTAGCACCTTCTGTTTTATTCATTGTTCACAAGATATCCTTAAGAAAAGCTTATTCACAAAATTTGAGTTGATTCTGATCTTGTGGTTTCGTGTTATGAGCAATTGCTTGTTTCCCATAATGCATGGTCCAATAGGCCACTGTGCTGTAATTTCTGTCCGTTTACAGACAAAAATAAAAAAATTGCAAATTTCTTACAGACTCGACCGAATTTGCACATAAGATTAGGTACACATGGATTACTAACGCTAATGGTTCAGATGATATAAAAATCTTAACTTTTTTGAGGTAAGTCTGGGGGATGAGGTTGTGGATCATGAAATGCCCCTTTAATTACATGTATCAGATGTTGTATCTGATGTTGTCTGTCATTCAGACTTGACCTGCATCCATTATTGGCCTGAGAATATGGGGCAGCTCAGTTCTATTAAAATCACAAGCAGGATAGCACACTTTATGGGGTTCTTGTTGTCTACTTTTAAACCATGTAGATCATGTTGCCAGAGTGTTTTATTAAAGATTGTCACTAGAGACTTTTGATTTGTTTTTAAACACATCTCATATTATGTTTTGTATTGGGGGATAGTCATTAATTCCAACACCCACCTTTCTGTAGTCTGTTATAATAATGAGCAGAAATGAAATAAAATTTTGTGTTCTATTTATATGCGCAACAAAGAACATTTGAACATTTTGATGAACTACAAGTTCATGTGTTTACATGTTTGTGTACTTCACACAGTTTATGTCCTGCATTAATCAGTGTTGCATCTACAGATGTGGACAGATGTTTTAGGTTTAAACGTGAACATAAACACAGCATGAGCAGGTGTGTTAATTGTGAAACATGGCATGTATGCTGGCAGCACAATGTTGCTTTAATACACAGATTGTATGTATTGTATATTGTACGTTTCTTGACTGGTGCAGAGCTTGTCTTATAACTGTCAAGACCCATGTAATGCTTGTTACACGCAAGTACATTAGTGCTAAAGCTATGAAGTACAAAAGTCTAGAATGCCCAAGTGGCTCTCTCTGCTTTTGACATAAATGTGCCAAATATATATGAAGCTCACTAAGACAGCGCAACAGATCATAAATGCCCATATATTCAATCACTTGTAACTGTCTTCACACATTTGGGCAAGAGTTCCATATGTAACCCTCTTTGAAGTTCTACATGTAACAAATTCCTTTTTATTTTAGGCCTTAGGGTCAGGGTATTTGTTAGTGCAAGGCCACAAATAAAAAGAATTTGTTTCCTGTACAATTTTAAAGGGGGTACATGGAACTCTTTCCACATTTTGTACATGTCAGATAAGTTAACTGCTACATTTTTGTGGGCCGCCAGCTATAGCTGGCAGGACCACTTAGCAATCCGTTGTGCGTGTGTATGTGTGGATGTGTGGGTGGATGTGTGTATGTGTGTGTCACAAATTGTTAAGTTTTTTTTTAAAAATTGATCTCAATTGAAAAGTTTAACTTCAATTGGAACCAAACTTCTGTCATAGGTGCACAATGGGATCCCTCATATGTTGATGAGGTCAAAGGTCATGTTGAAAGGTCAAAGGTCATGTGAGGTCAAGTTGAAAAATGGGTTTAAAATGTAAAATTGATCTAAATTGAAAACTTGAAGTTCAATTGGAACCAAACTTTTGCCATAGGTGCACCATGCGATCCCTCATATGTTGATGAGATCAAAGGTCACGTGCCAGGGTCAAAGATCATGGGGCGGCCCACAGCTTATATTCTTTGAATATAGCGAGCGCGAAAGCCGAGAACCGCGAAATTCTAGTTGGTCATGTAGCTAGATATTGACAATTTCACTGTCAACAGGCTTCAACAGCCTTTGCATAATCCTACCATATTTTTAACAAAATCCTGTTTTTTTTTGGCAATACCTGTGCCGATTGGCTTATATCCCTAGCGCCGCTTAATCAGTAGAAGTAATCCCAGCCAATTAAGCTGCTCGATGACCTTAAGTATTCCCAGTTGTCTCCTGTCCTGTAATAAGCAGTAATATTTGCCAAGAGTGTAAATACATGAACAACTTAAGATGTAGATGGACACTGATGTGTTCATAATAAGCCCTTTGGAGGTCAGACATTGCAGTTGGGGGATGTCAAAGGTCAATTGAGAATGGTGTACATGTACTTCCAGTTCAGGATGAGTATTGGAAATTGCATTGAACCAGGTCAGAGCAGATGACCAGTGTAATGAACAACTCGAATTTTGAGCTAACTGGCTACGGTGAGGGCATAAGTTGTAACTGCAAACCATACAAGCATTTCTGTAATTCTTGCTTACTTACAAGCTCAAGCTTGTAAATGGTTCTTTACCATCATGAGATGCAGATGCTCTGCATTTGCAGAAAATCATCTTCCCGTCAAGATAACACCATTGAATCTGTACAGTGATCTAGGCACAAATGCCAGCACTGGAAGTGGGTTTATCTCACCGGCTTAAATATTAGACATTGGATCTCCAAAAGGGCTTATAGTGTTTAATTTTCAGTATTATGAAGAAAAAAATTGGGGTCACCCTGTTAATATTTTATTATTTTCTTTTCATGTTTTTGTTTTAAATTTCTAAACATTTTAACCTTGGTTATTGTTCAAGATGATATTGATCCTAAATCAAAAATGTGATTTCAAAGTATCATACATAAACATGTATAATGCAAGTCTGATGATCATATTCTTAAGAAAAATCTTTTTTAATGCTGATAAATAAGAAATGTGTTGAATCACTGAATACGAATGATCATGCTAAAGATCAAAGTCTAACTGAAATATTGTTGTGAATTTCAAAATTTATCTCACAAAATATGAAATGACATCCATATTGATTGCAAAACAATCCAGTTTAAGGCATTATGCTCTGTTGCACTGTAGTAATTCACCACCACATGGCCTATAGCTCAAAGATTTTGCCGATTCTTTTTCTACCATTACGTTGTATTTGATTTTCTTGGCTTTTAAATTCATGACTTAGCATTGTAGAGGAAGATTGTGAAATTATATAAGGAACTGAAGTAATTGGCAAAACAGTAATAGGGTTGAATTGTGGTCTAAAACCAAGCTTGACTCATAATTTCCCTCTTTGAAATCTGATTTAACATGTGTCCAAGAAGTACAATCTTTTTCCCCCAATCTGGCTGAGGATCCAGCCTTTTATGTGACATGCATCAGTGCTGTGGGCATCTCATACAGTTTTAAGTCACCTTTGCTCTTCAGTAGAAATTAGACATGTTACAGTCGCTGCTAGAATTTTTCAGGCAAGATTGGGGTATTCGCAGCATGATGTGCACCAACCCGGCAGCACAAATAAGTTCTTGACAATCGTCACATGATACTGCGATTTAATTTGCCTGAGAAATTCTGACAGCGACTGTAAAGGTGCTTGTTCTGATCGTCTTTGGGACCCCGCTGATTTACCCGGAAGTAGTATCAATTTTGATATTAGATGAAGTGACATATTTTTCTCATTGTCTTCTGAAATATTAGCTTTCAAATCCATTCGATTCTCAAGATACTGACAAAAAAACTGCCGATTTAATGGTTAACCATCAATATTAGCACAGTAGTGAATAGGGCATGCACAAGTGTCAGGCTCTCATACCAAGTAGATAATATGATACACAAAAATTGGAATAAGCACATTTAAAGCCACTATGAGTCATTTTTTTCCAAAATCAAAATGCCCATTTTGTCTCTAAATTGCTAGTGTTAGGTCATACCAACACCTTATATTACTGTTCATTGTGAAAAACAGACACTTAAGCATTTTAAAGCGGCCCTGAAGATACCATTTACGACTGTTTCTGCGCCTAAAAAAGTCGGATCCCGACTTTTATTAGTAAACAAAGCATAAAAATCATCATTTCTTGACAAATACGGCTCGTTACGCTTAGCCACTTACAGGGGTCTTTATTACAACAATTTCCAACACAACAGTGCAAAAAAATGCACTTTGATTAAAAATAGGGGGCGCTGTTTGTTTACATTTTGAAAAAATCGCTGATAGTGGCTTTAACATAAGAAACATCAGTAGTAAACAAAGAAATTTATGTTGGAATGCAAATCCTTTTGAAAAGTGATTCCAGCCATAGTACTCATGGGTATAAAAAAAAAATAGGGCATTTATTAGAGGGAGAAGTGGTACAGGGATGGAGTGAGTAGGGGGGAGTCACTGTCACACATAATATTTTCACAAAGGTAAAAAAAAATCAGATGGATGAGAAAGATGATCTATTTCTGCCCTTGCTGGCTGTATACCTCTTGAGTGTTTTTGTGTATAAAAAAATAAATGTTATTTGTGACTGAAATTTTAACTGTTGAGAGCCACTGGAGTTGAATAACCAGTCTCTGTGGATGTGTGTAGAATCAGCTGTTTCCTGCCTGGCTGGAACCATCATGGATTCTTGCAAAAAACTGGCCCACTGCCTACAACTCCATTTCCCTTGCAATGCTTACATTTGAGAAACTTAACACATGCATGCACGTGCAGTGCACACACACAAACTTGTCATATACACACACATACAATGTAGTCTTGCACACATTCTGCACACACAGACCAGGGGTAGCGGTAACTTTCAAAGCCCCTGAAGCCCCCTGACTCATACAGGAATCTGCTTACCTTCAATCCGATGTTGATGTAACAAATTGCATTGTCTTTAGGCAGATGCAGAACCTCCCATAAATATATGTTCCCACATAATATATATTCATTTCGATCACCCTGTATGACGACACCCCCCAAGTGACGTCATACCCACAATCCTCTTCCTCTTTTCGTCTTGGGAATTCGACAAGATGGGTAACGTTATGATTTAACTCCCTAATTTCTGTCGAATTTTTGGTCAGATTAGCTACTTTTAACTTGGTGGCCCTGAACCTTGTGAAAATCTTTTAATAATTTATTACGTCCCTGGGACTGTAGTTTTGTCATTTTCGTTTGCGAAGTCGTTATTTTAAGGACTTTATACCTGACTTTGCGTCGGGTTTTGTCAACACACAAACCCGCATAATTCACACCCATTAGGCCGACATCGTAGGGCGTGGCAACGGCAAGCCACGGTTCAGTATATCGCTAGTCCTATTTCCCACTACGTGATTTTATATGTGTTATATATTATATATATATTATATTTTAACGTGTATCTTTGTTATTACTGCTTGTGCGAATGTAATTTGTTAGCGGGCGCACGTTTTTCATTCTCGGTTCAAAATAGGCACAGCACCCCCGGTTTGTTTACATTTTACATTTTATGTCGCTCATTCCTTCACACAATGAGCTTACACTTGTGGGTTTACTACCTAGGTTTCCTTTATGCGCTTTCTTGCAGCCCTATGTCAACGAGGTATTGACTTTGATAACGTAGTTGTAGGATTGTTTGGAATGTTTTTAATATAAATTTTCTATCTATACTTAGTAAATTTGTATTCGGGTATCCCCGCCTTGGGTGCGTGCTCAGGCCGGTTTGTTTCTTATAGGCCCGGCTGTACTGACGTCCTTTTTCGACCCGAGTCCGCCGTCACGGGACCCACACCCCCATGCTGATACCCGCTGGTCCTACTCCGGGCAAATAGGTGCGCCGTGCGTAAGCGGTCTCTGTATTGACGGGTATATCCTTGGGTGTTCGTCCCTTCAGTAACTTGGACGGTGTAGGGATATCGACCGGTAATGAGCGGGAACTCCTCCGCTGCTGTAAGCAGAGGTTCACCCGCCTTTACAACACGCTTTGGTCTGGTGTCTTGTCAGTCCCCCGCGCCTCAGGGGTGCGTTTTACTGATAGGATACTGGGCATGTGGTAGCCGTCTTTGGTACCCACCGATCACAATTCCACCGCTATAGTACCCATTGCCGTTACGGGAGTGATCCTCCGCTGCTGGAGCTGGGGGTTCAACCGCCGTTAGAGGGTTCATACCCGCCCGGTGTCGTGTCATTCGCCCGTGCGCCCAGGGGTACGGTTGTGCGATAATCGCGATGCGATAATATTGCGATTTTTTTTCATTAATCGTGATGCCGATATTTCGCCAGGGTCCGACGATATTCTGAGGATAATTCTGAGTAATAGTTTTTGGCAAGATTTCTGTTCAGACTACATATAGTAATATCTATCATATATTCGCACTTATTACCGGTGTGTAAATACTATAGGGTAATCGTACGTTTTTTCATCTTTTATATGCCCATGTCGAATCATCTTTCATTTGAGAAGACGGTTGATCCAGCCATTATTCGTACAAATG
>JAMKCH010043268.1:0-36828 GCA_023653785.1 Ophioderma brevispina
TATGAACAAATCTGTGGGCCCTGATGATATCTCCTAGATTTTTGAAGGATGGTGCCGAACAACTATCTCCAGTTGTTACTCATATCGTTAATCTGTCAATCACCTCCAGCACGGTGTGCAATGACATGAAACTTGCTAAGGTTATTCCCATTTTTAAAAAGAAAAGTCATCTTGAAGTCGGTAATTACCGGCCCATAAGTTTGCTTGGTACTGTTTCCAAGGTCCTCGAGAAATGCGTCTATGTGCAGGTTCAAGAATATCTTATTTCTAAAAACCTCATATACGATTATCAGTCAGGCTTTCGTTCTGGATATTCAACAGACACATGTCTTATTTACCTGACTGACTACATAAGATCTCAAATATCAGAGGGGAAATATGTTGGCATGTGTCTGTTGGATGTCCAGAAAGCATTTGACAGTGTGAACCACACCATTTTATGCCACAAGCTGGAGGCTATGGGCATTGATTCCTCGTGGTTTGCATCTTATCTTTCCAACCGGCAGCAATTTGTCTGCATTGATGGCATCGAGTCGGAGCGCAAAGAAGTGCCTTGTGGCGTTCCACAAGGGAGTCTTTTAGGCCCTTTACTTTACCTTTGTTATTCCAACGACATGGTAATGGCTGTGAACAACAAGCTTCTCTTGTATCGGCCGATGACCGTGTCATTATAGCCAGTGATGCAAACCCGGGAACCATTGCCGGTAGCTTGAGCAGTGACATGAAGTCTGTTAATAGGTGGCTGGTTGACAACCAGCTTTCCTTACATGCTGGAAAAACTGAACTTTTCTTGTTTGGTTCAAACAAAAAACTTAGCAAGGTTGATAACTTTCATGTCTTGTATGAAGACCAAATAATCAAACCCAGTAATTCTGTCAAATATCTTGGAGCTTTTCTTGATCAACATCTCTCTGGGGAAGTCATGGTTGATTCCATAGTTAAAGGTCCATGGCCCGATCGCTAATAGCCTCGTCCCCAGAAGCCCAGATTTTACCGGAAGTGGTCAAATTTTGGTATCAGAAGAAAGCTACTATTTTTCTCATTTACCGTTTGAAATTTTAGGGCCAAAGAATGTTTGGTTTGGAAGTTATGAGCGAAAATGTACCCCATTTTGGTCGACCAATATTAATTTTACACAGTACTCTATGGGGCTTACAAAATCACGTTTTTAGCTCTCACGTGACAACGGATTGAAATATCGGCGCGAAACTTTACAGATGGGGTTTTGGAGTGAAGACCAATTTATCAAGATGAAAACTTTATATCCTTAAATCGGGCCATCCCCCTTTAAGAAAGCCACTGGCAGATTGAAGTTCCTGTATAGGCACTCAAAATATTTCTGCCAAAAACTTCGCAAAGATCTTTGCTCTTCTCTCATCCAATGTCATCTTGATTATTGCTCAGCAGCCTGGTACACCGGCTTGACTAAGAAATACCAGAGTGTTTCAAAACAAAATGGTCCGGTTCATCCTTGACATGTCCCCCAGAGAGCATGTCGGTCAATCTAACCTCAGCTCCAGTCACTCAATTATCTGGATATACAAAATAGAACCAGGCAATTGCATTTACATCATGTTCACAAAGTTTTTAATTGTACTGGCCCCTCTTACCTCCATCAATTTTTCACACAAACATCTGCTGTTCACGGCTATGCCACCAGCAGCCAACGCAATGAAATTTTTATGTACCAGCGTGTCAAGGTCAAACCAGTGGCCGTAACGCGGCCTGCCCCGCCTCTGAGGGGCGCAAATTTCCCCTAGTCTTGGAAATTTTCCCTCTCAGGGCGTCAAAAAGGCCCTATTTCCGGTCAGAGGCCTAAAAAACGGCGCTCTCGAACTTTTAGATGATTTTTGCAATTTTTTTCCCGCGCCCAAAGTATCAGGGGGGGCCAACCTGCCACCCCCCCCCCGCCTGTTACGACTCTGCGCAGTCTTCTTTATCCCAGTCCATGTACCAATTTTGGGGGGGGGGGTGGGGGGGTGGGTGGGAAGGGGGTTGTTTCAATCAAACCTGCAAATCATTTTTTTACCAATTATACTCGACTGGACTTCATGCCAAGCAGTATAAACAAATCCAGGACAAACAAGCCTTCCAACAGGCTCTAAAGATCCTCTCAGTCAAGTGCATGTCCCAGCAGCATGCTACTTGCCGTTTATTCCACAATTTTGCTCTAAGTTGCGATAAGGCACATTGTCCTTTGTTTGGGACCCCATTAGAAATGAGTTTGCATATGAGCCTCCCAAAATAGCCAGACTCAATGGGTTATCTGCATATTCTGTGTTTTGGTTGTTTTTATATCATTGATATTTAAGTGTTAAAGTCTTTATATCCTTGCTATTTTAAAGATTGTTTTGTATTTTTTGTGACATTGTACCGGATTATGCTAAATACAAAACAAACAAAACAACCAACAAACAGCTTTGAAACCCTTCCCAAGTGTGCTCCCCATGAGGTTAAAGGGTCACTTTCAGTCCTGAATAGCCTCTGACTGTGTCAGATTTGTACACAGATCTAGTTTTAATTGGAACCGGTTATTTGTGACATTAAGTGTATCTAACATAAATAACTTTTACAAATGGTACAGTAGTGCTGGTAATAGTGTGTAGTTGGGGAAAAGGTTAAGATGATTTATTCTATCTTGAAGGATGCCTGAGTTAGAAGTTTTAGGTCCAATCTCATGCCGAAATATGGCGTACACATTGTAAAATAGGGCGGTTTAAAATTAGTAGGCCTACATGGACGCTAAATTTTAAATCAAGTAAAATGTTGTTTGATGTACACCAATGTATTGGTTTCACTACTAAATATTACCAAAATAATGTATCTAGTTTCTGAGCCTAGGTACATGGCAAACTACAGGTCTGGATAAAGTTCAAGGTCATCATGCAGGGTTAAATTATTGGATGCCGCAGATTTTGTTGAAATTGGTGCAAAATTATTGCTCTCGCGTACTGAACAGAGCCAAACTTCGTTTTGGGGCATTTGAGTGGAAAAAGTGGGGAATTCTAGGAAGCTCCTTCCGGGAAATTTGACCATTTGGAGCGGAAATTTTGACTTTTCAGACAAAGAAATACATAAATACTGGTGGGAAATCTATGGGAAATGTGAACCTATCTTCCCAGAAAATATGACATTTTTCTCCAGCCTGCCTCTGCGGTGACATCTATGCATCACCGATTTTAAGGCAAATTTTGGTGACCCACTATAGACCAGTAGACCTGTACATTTTGCCCAGAAAGTGATGTAGTTACTCAAAAGAGTCAAAACATTTGCATTTGCAGGAATCGCTTAAAAGGTGAAGGATAACATTTGCAATTGCCAAGTCTGTAGAATTTCTGCAAGTTACTTTACAACTGAAAATTGACAGAAAGGAAAATATAAATAAAACAGCACAGATGATCAAAGATATGAATCACCATTCAATCACGATGTAGCAATACAGTGTCCGTAAGACAGTAATGACATGAAATGGCCGTATTTTGTCCTTTTGAGATGCTCTTGGTCTTGCCAGTTAGGGTATGTTAGGATACCTATCCTGTGTTGCAAACATACAAAAAGATGATTTAGATGATTTCTTTCGATTTCCCAGTTTAGCAAATCACTGAAACATTGTAAAATAACGGCAACTACCAATTTGACAATACTTTCAACAAAATTGCGGTATTTGGGTAAGTTTTCCCCCAGGATGTACTTTGAACTTTGAATTACCCGCTGATACCTAAAGGTCTGATTGTTAACCTAGACAACTATACTTTAATCCTTATAAACAAGACCAATGAATGATTTCAATATTAACCCTGTAGTAATTTTACCCCTATTTTACAACATTCCTACATTTTCAGTCAGAGGGTTGACCTAAAAATTTGAATTCAACATCCAAGGTTCAAAGTTAACTATTGGCCATGCGTCTTGAAGTGAGGGCCCTGATTTTGCATTTCGTCTACAAATTTCAAGTATCACACATCATATTGAACTTAAAACCTTTATAACTTCCAAACCTAGACATGCTAGCATATGAAAAGTAACCATTTTATGAAAGGAAATTGTCCAATCTTTTCAAATATGCTTCAAATTGTCAGTAGGGCTGGTCTTAAGCTAGTATGATCAAAATACTCATGAGAAAGTAGAAACAAAAAGTGTTTTCTTCAAAGTAGCCTCACATCAAACCCAAAGCCACCAATCACAAAAAACAAGTATATTTGTAGTAAACTAGAGCGAATTTGCCAATATTAACAAGACTACTTGACGAGGCGATACCCCTCGAGTAGTAGAACATTTTTTATGATTTTGGGAGCCAAAGGGTAACAAAAATTTGGCATCAAAAGTAGGACATTTATGCATTAAGCTCGCTCAAAGATTGCCCTTAAAGACTTCTTGCAAGAAGCTTCTGCTGAATTACAATCATAGTATTTGCCAAAGTAAATCCAACTAGAATTTCGCAGTTCTCGGCCTTTCGCGCCTCGCTATATTCAAGAATATAAGCCTGTGGGCCGCCACTATGACCTTTGACCTTGGCACGTGTCCTTTGATTCATCAACATATGAGGCGAGAGCAATGCGTGACACCTCTGCACAAACAAGTCTTGCCCGTTCCAATGGAACTTCAAGTTTTAAATCTTAGATCAATTTTACATTTTAAGCCCATTTTTCAACTTGACCTCACATGACCTTTGACCTTTTCAACATGCCTTTGACCTCATCAACATATGAGGGATCCCATTGTGCACCTATGACAGAAGTATGCCGCGTTCCAATTGAAGTCTTAAACTTTTCAAATTGAAGGTCAATTTTTCAAAAAAATTACAATTGGGACACCCACATACCACACACATCCACACATCCACACATACACAGCACAACGCGATTGTTAAGTGGTCCTGCCCAGCCTATAGTGGCGACGCCACAAAAACCATTATACGAAATGTAAACATTGGTCGGGTTATGACCCTTGTGAAAATTGTTTTACTGAATGACAAGTGTGAATTTTTGTGTCGTTTGCTGCTCAATGGCAGCGCATGTTAAGCCATCAACAAGTCATATGGAAGGAGTAAAGAGAATTACACCAAGTATATAACCAAGCGTTAAAAGTAAACATGGCAGGATGGAATTTATGGTGGCAGATGGTGCAGAGCCTCAAACATAACTAGTTGGCAGTACGGTTAGGGGCGTGACGGTCGACGCAGGGCAAAAGCAGGGGCGCCTCAGGCCGAGGGGGCCGCCTGCGGGGGGGGGCGCCACGCGGCGGCCTTCATTTATTTATTAATTTAATATTATTTAATCAAGAACATTCATTATGGTCTAATCTAATGAATATTGGAATCTGTAATTGCTAGAAGAAAAAAGGGCAAAGCTGTGTTTAACTGAGTAAAAACAGACACATTTCACCTATAAAAATTGGCCCCGACATATGGATACTATGTCCCATTTCGCTCTGCATCCCAGCTGTCTAATTAATTAATGGAGCTTCATTAAATGTTACGTCTACGCCTAATTAGGTTCACAGTTTGAATTGAAGTGCTAATTCATTTTTTTTAAAGGGTTATATGATTGAATGGTATGAAGAAACATAATGGCGATGAATAAACAGTTTCTCATATTGCTAGAGCTTTATCGTTGTCCCCTATTGCATATATTTAATCTTCCGACTTGTTAATTAATCAATTATTTAATTATAATTTCTATAATTAGAGTCCCACAACAATTCTTATGCAGTCTCAAATTAAAGAGGCCCAGTCATTAGCCTTAATGTGATTATATATTCAAATAATTAAATGATTGCCATAAGACTAGACTAAGATAAAGAAAAACATGAAAGCGAAGCTTCATATTCTTCCATAGACTTTACATGGCTACTCTGTCCCAATCGACGCCATGTCCCAATTGCTCCACCCTCCATTTTCGTTTACTTAATTAGTCAATTAGCTTAATTAAAGCGACTGTAATCATTACAAACAGGTCAGATTTTTTATAAAATATGAAACAGCCCCACCGGAGCCACAGGACCCACTTCCAAGACACATGTATGGTCATATAGAAAAACATCTTTTCTTAACTTCCCCAACTTGGAGAATGGGCATTCTTATTTATGAACTAACATGAACAATGCTGGCATGTGGGATAGTCAGGTGATACTGTTGGCCTGGCCCCACATGAGATATCACAGGTGAACTGCTGGCATCGTGAGATGTAACAGATGAACTGCTGTGGCGCATGCGGGATTAGTCAGAGTTGAACTT
This sequence comes from Ophioderma brevispina, assembly GCA_023653785.1. NCBI lineage: Eukaryota > Metazoa > Echinodermata > Ophiuroidea > Amphilepidida > Ophiodermatidae > Ophioderma > Ophioderma brevispina. The sequence goes on from JAMKCH010043268.1 coordinate 6,236, forward strand.
CTAGAATTAAGTCGGATAGTCGCAGGTGAACTGCTGGCAAGGGGATGTAACAGGGGAACGGCAGTAGTATTTGCTGGATCATCGTCACACAACTTGCATGATGCCACAGGTGTCACATCAAGCATCTAGATTTCTGAGACACTTCAGAGAAAGGCAGCCAGCTGCGTACCTGCAGAAATGCCTAAAGATATAAAGTGGATGCATAATCTAGTATCAGTAAATTGTTTCATTTCTTTGAATTGCTATATGATCCATATGCATAAAATTAAGAGAAACCAGAGCACGACTAAAGGTCAGGTCTGGTTAACATCCGTGAAATTATTTCCTGTTATTTGGACCATTATTTTTGTCATTTCCTTCTAAGTCGTTGACAATACTCAAGATTCAAAGCTTGTTGTTTTATGAGTTATGACCCTTTTCTCCCAATTTTGTGAAAAGAAAGGGTTTGAATTGTGTTTAAAAGGTGAGAATAATACACTTCTTCCTGCCGATGGCCCTTTTAATTTGAATGGATCGAGATATTTGTTTAATAAAACCAAAATATAATTAACCTTAACAAGTCATAGAGCGCATAATTACAGGCAATATTTGGATACTGATTGCCTGGTCAAACACGTTCGAACATGCCTTTTTACACAAAGCGTATGATCAAGCATCCGCGCACAACAAAACACGTTAACAAGACTAACGTCGGACCGTTGTTGCTGCGATGAAGTATGAACCCACTATTACCCCTCAGAGCATCCAAGGGCAAGTGCTGTGCTTGCCTGTGCCAGACAGCGGTAGAACCTTGCTTTACCCATTGTGGCTCAGTGCCACCTGATGCTGCCCTTTGCAGAGCGAATTGACCCCTCAGGGAACAAAGTGCTGATACTTGCCTGTGAACAGTTTTTCCAAGGAAATAGTTGTAGAGGTTTAATGACCATGTGGAATTTAAATGCAAAGTCCATGATTGCCGGTGGACATTTAGAAGAAAAAAATTGCCGTATAGATGCTTGCATGACCCTTTTCCTCTCACACCAAGCTGGGAAGGGAGTTGCGGGTTTAAAGGCCAATTTGAGATTTTGCACAAAATATAATATATTGTTATTAATAGTCAACTCAAATTGAAGATAATATGCAAAACTTTTTATTTGAATTTGATGATTTTGAAACTTTTCAAAAAATCATTTTCAAAAAAAAAAATACAAAATTGATTCGCGACGGGGCCTGGGGAGTGGAGGAGGAAGAGGGTGTCCTCAGGGGACTGAAGTGCTGAGCCTTCTGTGTGACATTACACAGTTTTTTCACGGAAATTGTTATTGAGGGCCAAATGGCCACATGACATTTAAATGAACTCCCTATAATTATCTGTGATGACATTCATGACAAAAATTATTGCCTAAAGTGCTGGCCTGACACTTCCCCCAGGATTTGAGAGTTAGGGGTTTAAATAAGTGCAAACTCAAAGATTTTGCAATATAATATTTTGTTATTAATTAAAAAATTTTTCTTTTAATTTACAAAAAAACACGTGTCACCTGCCCTCGCGGCCTGTGAATGGGGACATACGTCACATGAGGTCACCAAAGTCACGCAACAAGCTGGGTCAACTACCCAAAGGACAATTGTCCCAAGTGTCGTGAAAATGTGCTTATGAAGGGTACCGTATTTGAAAACAGTGCCAGCAATTAGGGTTACCATTTTGGACCCAGCCCAATATGTTCACCAAAGACAAACACACCGAATGACAGATACATAACACTACTAAAGCTAATCCCTTATTTGCTGCCAACTGTTTGCATATGACACCAAAAATACTCGACTAGAATTAAAAAACTGTGTAAAACTTTCATTTGATAAACTTTGATTTTTATGGGGCAGATCCATGATTGAAAACTCAATTAACAAAATTCCCCAAGCCGGAATGAAGGCTGGCATGCCAAAATGGTCCAAACAGGCTTATCTTCCAAGAATTTACCAATATTTAACTGAACTGGTTTTAATAATGTTGTCACTTACCTCTCAAACTTCGTATCTGAATATTGACTGCCCACTCTTCTGTTCAGGGAACATAGTCCTCCACAGCTCTGTCCTAAGATATGTCCACGAAACTTGAGTTCAGCGAAGCTATAAATGAAAAAGATGCACGTCAATGCTCCAAATATTCCCATGTAGTCTTCAAGATCAAGTTAACACCAATCTGCCCTGAGTTTTAAATCAAATAAAAATATTATTGCTAATATTGTTTCATCTCTGAAACCAGTTCGTTATCTATCTGACAGAGATATGCAATTTGAATTTACATTCCACAAGAGGTGTCATGATCGCAACAGGTATTATTTTAAGTAAAAGAGTGAATTCTGCGGGAAAATTTTAGTGTTGAGAAAACGAATCCCCCCCCCCCCCATACCATTTTGACCATACATCTCCAATGTCAAGTTTTACACAGAAATGACGGTTCGTCCTTCCTTAAAGTGGCATGGCATATTTCATCAAAAATGAGATATCTTCAATTTGTTCCCAAATGATCTAGTCCTAAGCCTAGCGACCTTATTTTGTTTGACGAGCGCCCCCAATTTTTCAAAAAAATTGAGATTTTACACTTTTGCCCATTGGTAACTGGCTAGTAAAGTAACCTGTGAATGGTTAAGCCTCTTACAATGTCCTATGTGTCGCAAACGAATGAATTTGGAACTAGAATAATTAATATTGAGATTTTTATCCCGAAAATAATCAACGGCCGGCCTGGAACGGCCCTTCCAATATGAAATAGCGGGAATAGCGCCCATGGACGTATCTTTACGCTCATCTAATTGAGTTGTTTATGGTTAGGCGGCGCTCAGTTAGAGGTCATTTCTTGAGGCTGGCCCTATTTATCAGGGACGCGACATTAAACTTAGCCATTTCAGCTCTGACCCGCTTAAGCTACAATTCTAGGATCCCAATTCTAATTACAAAAATCGTCATTTAGATAAATACACATTTTTGAGCATTCTCGTTCACAGGTGTCGTTTTTTAGACAATTACCAACATTATAGCTGGGCAAAAATTTATCAAATTTGAAAATTGGGAGTGCCCTCTTCAAAAATGGACTAATATGTGCTTTAATCAACAAATGAATGTTTATTACACAAAAACAAGTTGATCACAGAATCGTACTCATTGATAAAGCCCACAAAGGCAGCTGGCGTTCTTGGGGGGCATTGGGGGCCATTGCCCCCCCCCCCCCGGGGGCCCAAAGGCCAGGCCGACCCAAAAAGAATGGAAAAGAGAAAAAAGAAAGCGAAGGGAGAAAGAAAAAAAAGGAAAGTGGGACGCGAGGCGAGGAAAGACGAAGAGGGGAAAGGGAAGGTGAAAGAAAGAAAATAGAGATTAAGTGCCAGCCAACAATGAGCACAAGAAAAGAAAAGACAAAACGGGGCGACAGGAAAGGGGCGACCAAAAGAAAAGGGAAAGAAAAGAAAAATATTGTTAAAAAAAATGGCAGCTATGAAAGATATAAAAGGCTTGAAAAAAGTGTAAGCGAATTGTAAAGGGGGTGCTAAAATAGCAAAATTGCTAGCTAACGATGAAAAAAAAACGCCATCAAAAAACCAAAAACTGAAAAAAAATCGCAAAAGGGGTTGTTGAGAATAGTTTAAGGAAAAGGACGCAAAAAGCGCAAAGGAAATTGGAGTTTAAGGGTCATCAAAACAGAAAAGAAAAAGCGATAAAGTTGAAAAAATAGAAAAGGCGCAAAAACAGAGCACAACTGAAACTTGCAAAGAAGAAGACGAATATAGGGAAGACAAAAAAGCGGCCATCAAAACCAGAGAGGAAAGGCGAGTTGAAAAAAGATTTAAGGGGTCCTGCAAAAGGGAGAATCTAAAAAAGAGGAACTAGACATAAAAAGGAGCATCAAAACGGAAAAAGCCGTACAAAAAAGTGTCACAGAAAAGCTCCCATAAATGAAAAATAAATTGTATCATTAGTATAGAAAAAAACTCAAAACTGAGACTCAAAGATGAGCTAAGCCCTATGCACATTCATTCATGAAAACTAAATCAACGTCCTGACCCACATTCATTATGATCCAAGCCTTTTTCGGAAGCATTAAGTTGGACGTCTTGTTGATTAGCTAGTTGTTGCACGTGCAGCCTGGGCGTTCCCAGACCTTTTTCAATGATCAAGGGGGGGTGGGTGGCCCCGCCGACAAAACTGTCCATTTGCCCCACAATTTCAAAAATTTTCCGGCCCGCTATACGCTATGCCCCACCAAAAACATTTGATATTGATGTGTTATATTACCCTCAAATTTCTTGATTAAAAATATATTTCTCAATTTTATTTGAGACAAGATTCTCACGTGTAAAGTACTTTGTTTACTCTAAAGAGAAGAAAGGGGAATTCACTAGTGTTGTTTGTACAGTGCACATGTTAGATAGAATTTGCCACAATAAGAGGAAAGGGCGACAATCCCCCCCAAGGATGTAAACTTAGTAACTAAGTCAACTTGTTTTTGCTTAAGATCAAAAACATGTTGCGTATGATCAGGGGATTCCCCCCATTGAACTATATATGTGAAGTGATGCAATTCGGATGATGTAATTTATGTGAATTCCAATTGCGCGCAGCTAGGTGCCAAAGTTATTGTTTATGCATGAGACTGTGGCGTGAATAGCTATTTTGTTAAGACTTGGGAAACTTGTGATAGTCAGTATATAATGCGGGTATTGAGTTAAGTCTCGCACCGCCAGACAGCAACTAGTAACAGCTACGACTAGAAGTTATAGATAGTTTTTCAAATCTGCAAAGAGTAGCAGACCGTAAAGTACCATGGCTTCCCAGAATTTATATTCATGTGAGAAGAGCCTGCTGTAATGATTATCACTGTCGTCTTGAAGAGAACAAATGCCTGGCGAATTCCAAACTAGCGATTCCAAATTGTGGACAGATAGATATTGCTGGTGATTATCTTGACTGCATATACTGCTGGAATATTAGTGTCGTTGAGGGACCTTATTTTAACCTTGTTTGTCTTGAACTGCTGGAAAAAATGTTACCATAGGACTGAGATAGATTCCCCATAGAATATATACCTGAGGAGTTTTATGCTCGAACTATGCACTTGTCATGTTGGAGTCTTCGCCGTGAGGACATATCAACGTTGAACGCAATGCTACTTTTGGTTGGAGAAATAAATGAACGTTGAGTAAGATCGAAAGTGCTAAGTGTAATTTTGATTGTATAGATAATTGTGCTTTGACGACATACCAAATTCTTGATACAATTCTGATTAAAATCATTAAATCTGTTTTGGATATAAAAATTCAGATCACTTGTGCCACATTCTGTTATATATGTGTTTGAAAGGTATTCTGACACTTAGATGTCCACGAGACTTCAAACATATGCAAGAAGACATGGAAATGAGCACCGCATTTTCAATTTCCCAAAGGAGGCCTGCCAAAAGTTCATCCCAGATTTCCCTCGGGGGGTTATAATATCCTGGATAGCGCCCCTGCCATCCAAAGGTCATAGACATCCCCCCCCTGGTCAAACAGAGTAGGATGCATTGGAATCATCACCACTGAGTAAAACCATTCAGCTTGGTTTAATTACAACATCATTCTGTTTTTTAAACTCATAAGGGAAGATTTACGCTTAAAAGCGCATTTTGTTGATTCCAGCCACTTCTGTTTTATCATGTTCACTAGATATCCTTGAGAAAAGCCTTATTCACAACCTTTTTAGCTGATCCAGACTTGAGGTTTGTGTTATGAGCAAATACTGTGTCTTTATCCACGGTCTCCCCCCCCCCCCATGGCCACTGCATGCTATAATTTCTGTTAGTTAGGGAGCGGTCATTACGCAAGCGGTGGGAATGGAAGATTTCCTATTTTTCCCCACATTTTTTCACGTTCCCCCTTTTTGCTTCAGAGAAATTTCAGGTTGCCCCATCGATCAGGTTATGTAAAAAAAAAAATTGATGCCCCCCCACTAAAAACAAATCATGGCACCATTTTGCCATTTGATAATTATCTGCTATCTTGAATGATGTATTGATGTTGTCTTCTGAGTGAGACTATGGCCTATAAAGAAGGGAGTTATCAGCATACTGTGGAAGAGGGGAATTAAAGGATTAAAGTAAGTCCAAAACAAAAAGGTTGAACAAAAAAAGGCGCCAGGGGGGGTGGGTGGGGACAATACAGAACGTGAGCGACCCCCGATTTGCGCAGGAACCTCACCCTGAGGAAGCACCCTCTTACAAAGGTTTGTCACCACTGGACACAGCTAATGAATACAAAGTCTCCTCCTGATGTTATTCGTCTTCTGGACGGGAGACAAAGAATTAATGTCAACAACAATTTTAACCATTCCCCTTTCTTTTGTTCAAAGCCTTCATCAGTATGGACTATGTGGTACCTTGGGCCACTGGATTTCATCCTTTCGTTGATTTGCTCACAATGCTGTCAAATTTAGAGGCCGAGTACAAGATTTGACCTGATATGAAACCATGCTGGGAAATATTAAAAATCAATGCGAGTGGGAAAGTAACCTGGACAACAATGACTCTTTAAATGTGGCATGAAATACCATCAGGTCCAGGTGCCTTTCCATTTTTTAAAGAGATCTGATTATTTCAAAAATCTCATAAGAATCAGTTTAAGGGGAGAAGGAGAAATGACCAGTTTTCAAAATATGGCCACCATAGCCTCATAAATGCCCATGAAGGAAAAGATCCAATTTTATCTGCACTTTGCTCCTTGCCATCTTCTATTTGGGTAGTCTAGTAAACACATTCAACTCATTATAATTGAAATCATATTTATAAATTTGCGATAAAAACATTGTAGTCACTTATTTTAGCTTGCACCCCCCCCCCCCCCCCCCCCCCCCTTCCGTTATCTCTAAATATGTTAGAGGTAGCCTCAGTAAAACTAACACTGCGTCAATTAAAGGGCCTTATAGGCTATACAATCCACTTTTTAGAGTGTATGTTTCATGTTGTACAAAAGCCCATATTTTTGGAAACGGTCAGCCACCCACTAACTCTAGTTAAAAAGGAGCGGCATCTCTGACTTATCAGAAATGTTAAAATTTGATGACCAAGAAATCATTGAAGAGGTTGCAATGACTGCATGATCTCACAAGAGTTGCTTGATTTAAAAGGCTGGCGGCCAGTAGGTTTGCTTTGGAACACGGAACAAACGACTAAATGCTTGTATCGAGATGGGTCACAATTATCAGTGGCTAATATCAGTAACATGCTGAGTGATGCTCCATTTTTCATGAGCACTTTCAAAGGATTTCTCATTTTGTATTTAACCCATATTGAAATATTATCATCAGATTTTCCTACATTTATTGTGAAGGCTCCTTCGTCCTCTCTGCATCAGTAATCCAAAGTTTTATCGGGAGTTTTAATTATCTCACATCTAGTTCTTTTGCTTTTATGTAGGAACAAACTTATGATGAACCCATATTATTTAACTTTAAAGCGCTACACACCAAGCCATCACTGCTATTATTATCTATGAAGAAGCTTCATACCAGCTTGACTTGAGTGAAGCCCCTCACTACAAAGACCTAGGCCAGCGCGGTGTTCGTACCCCCTCAACGACTTTGGTCGCAAGCTATACATGTGGTCATTTCCACAATCAGCTAGTGTGATAACTTCGTATCCTTGGGGTTCAAAATTTCAAAGTACTTTTTATTTGTTATTTTCACTAAAAAAGCACTCACTCACAGAAGATCAAATTGGATATTAATTACTGTTTTGGAGTTAAGCTATTTGCAAAATAGTGCAATTTTGGAAAAAAATATGTGGCATATTTGGCACAAATTTGAAACAAAAAACCAATTCTTGTGAAAACCATTTTTCAAAATATACACAAAATTTTTCAGCTAAACAGATGAATTTAATTCAAAAGATATATGAATAGAATTCAAAATTCACACTGCTTTTGGACTAGCCTTGGGTGAATCATAAATATTTGGAAGGGCAGAGCAAATTTTGACTTTAGATATAGGAAATTTGAATAAAAAAAGTAAAAAATTTTTAATTTTTAATATGTTTTAATGCCCCGGCCCAATACAATCATGCTCCCTCTACAAATCTCTTCAGTGATGGTTACTTCCTGGCACAAGTTGCAGAAAAATCAGTAATTCTTAACAAAGTTGAATTTTTCACTTGAGTATCTGCTTGGAATCAGGACTCCAGATAAAAAGCATGAAAACTGACTTGGATCCGTCACAGACAGTAGTATGATATTATCAAGCCGATTAGGAGCCTGCCAAACATAGATGGGACAGGCCATGTTGACTAGCTGCAGGAAACAGGATGCGACCAACAGATGTGACAGAGTGCGACCCAGAGAATGGACCAGAAAGCCAGGACGTCCAAAAACCAGATGGGGAGACGACGAGAAATTACAAAACAACTTGGTCCAACTGGACAAGAATGGCCAAAGATAGAGATTTGTGGAGCATTCTAGGGAGGGGTTCATCCATCGTGAGTGCAAACCCTGGATATGGATATGGATGGAGTCGTTTTTTTGGAGGTGTCAGTTAACAATGTTAACATGTTTCGGAAGCGAATGAAGATGTCGGATACCATGGATTTTGTGATAATAATTGAGAAACAGACTCTCTAATTTTGCACATATGCCAACAACAGTATAATCATTATTCTAATTATTAAGGACGATACAAATAGACTTAGACAAAGGTCGTCACAACAAACAAAATTATAAGGGAATATACCACTGTCTAATTACATTATCTAGTGGCAGGAAAACTAACATTTGTTGCTAAAAAATTACAATTACATGAGACTCCTTGTGCAAATTTCTTCAAATGTTACTTCCTGAAACAAATTACACGTTTTAAGAAAAGATTACCTAGTATAAAATTATTAGGGAACTTTGCAAATACACAGTCGTTTCGCCTGAAAAGTGACAAAGATGTGAACAAATTGTTTCATGACCTGTGTTTCAGATTAAAACACAGAAGACCCGGTTATAATTTTGCATGTTAAAAAGCCATTATCATACTAGTTTTACAAGAGCCCGAAGAATTCCTTAGGTTTCGACCAAAGAAAAGACATGCAGGACACTTGCTATTACACAGAGGTTGCAGGCCAAAGTGGACTTGAACAAGCTGTTAAATAAAAATATAAGAATCAATGGTGTGCCCCTCACTTCTCGAGCATTGCTTTAACTAAAACATAACATTGGCCATTCAAATTTGTGTTGATCGCTATTTACATGGGCCATGATTTGTAAAAAAAATATCATTTTGGAGGCAACATGTGTTAACACTAATGAGAAACATTTGTTAACACTAATGAGAAAGGCTTATTATCATCTGGAAGAACCATTAGAACTTAGAATTTTTCCAGTGTCTGTTCCATGTGTATCAATAGAGGTGGGCATATAGAGGGTCATATTTAGGTCAGAGTTTCAGACACTTCGAAACAGAGATTAGAAGATGACTTAATGATGCTTATCCCATTTTGACGAAAAAAAAATAAACAGGCGAAAACCAGGGCTGCCCCAACGAAAAATACAAAATGGCCGCCAAATTTTGCCCAATAAATCATATTTTTAACCATAACTTGATAAGTTTTATTTAATTACATTCATTTTTGTGGCAATACCCATGTTTTGGATGCCCAAGGAAATCATTCTATGCAACTCCTATCTCACCACGACTTTTCGTGTTCTAGATATGGCAATTTAGCTTAAAATTAGACTGCGAGGGCCCCGCTTTCCCAAAAAGTACATATCTTTTTGTACAAAAGTTTTCAATGTTAACCAGTGGGCCATCATCAGATTAGTTGATTCATCATTTTTTTGAAGATTAGAGCCGGTGTAACACTTGCCATTTTCCAAGTGGCCATCAATTTAAAATTGACGAAAACACTCTCATTGGAAGACACAGGGCCGCTCAACAAACTTTTTAGTGTGGCGTTTCAATGGAGCGCCTTGTTATGACAATAAAAAGCCTTATTTTTTGGTTGCCTAAAACCGCCCGCAAACACCACGGCAAGTCAAATTTTCTGCATTTATGGGGAAGGAAAGCGACCTCAGAGCCTCCATCAATTTTAAGCCAAAAAAGCAGGAAAACGAAAGGCTATCGCATGAGATGAAAGTTGAATAGCAAGATTCCTAATACCCCAAACATGAGTATTTGCCACCAAAATTAAGCAAATTGCGCAAAAAATAACGCGAGTTATGGTCAAAAATAAATTCTTGACAATTTGGCGCGGCCATTTTGGATTTTTCGATGGGGCAACCCTGAGTTTTCGCACTTTTTTCATTTTATCCTCGAAAGGTGATCAGGAGTGCCTTGATGTAGAGTGATTAATATCTTCAAATGAGCCTGTGTTTGAAGTGAGCTGAAAAACGTGATTTTTTGAACCACAGAAACACCCCTGCCACCAAAAGTTTTGACCTTTTTTATATAAAATTTTCAATTTCTGATTTCCAGTTTTGTGGGAGTCTTATTATAAATCAATAGCCATAATTACCATCATTTCATAGCAAAGCTTTGTTTCTATAAAAGTTGTGATGTGTTGCTACAGTGTTAACAAAATAAAAGAAGAAAAAAAAAGAGGCTGCAGGGTCATTCCATGTCAAAACAGGGAGTTCACCATCTCTGCATTTGACCTTTCAATTTGCCCAGGCATCTAGCTTTCTGATTCCAAGGTCACAAAAAAAAAAAACAATCATGTTCTGTATACTATATAAAGGCACGCACTGATCAAAGTTTATGATCCGAAGCAAATTTCAGTATTTGGGTTAAACAACAAACAATTTGCCATTTATGAGACATCGCATGGAATTCAAACATTCCAGCGCATTGATCAAGTGATTATGTTACCTGTGGGAACTAAAGCTTCATGTGATCCCCTTTGGATCAATGTGAGAATTATTTCTCCTGAAGAGTTTTTTAACATGCCGATGAATGATTGTATGACAGGAGAAAAAAATATTCCCTCTCAAGGGTTAGGAACCCTTAGATTGTTTATCACTAAAATTACCCCCCCCCCAACTTCGGTTTCTTTTTGAGGTTGATTGATACATTTGAGTAGACGTCTGAATTCTTTTGCATCCTGAAAAGCCCTACACTTAAGTTATTTCATTTGAAATTAATTGGCATTGTTTCAAATTGCATTTTTCCTCCAACATATTAAAAGCGGCATAGGTCAGAATACATGTACAGTATTAAAAGGATATCCCACTCAGCCAATATAAGCATAATCATTTAACTTTATATTGCATAGTAATACTAACCAGACCTATCACTGTAATTTGTTGAAAAAAGGAGTTTTGACTATTTTGTCACCTAAGAACATATGATAGGGCATAAGAGATATGTAAACATTATGTACTGCTTGCTCAAATAAAATTATTAGCCAAATTCATTGGTGGAGTAAAAATACAATACCATTTAGCATTTACAATACAATGTAAAGTCTTATTTTTTAGTTGTAAAGCTATTTTACTTAACCTGATGACAAAAAAAAAAAAAAAAAAACAAGAAAAAATCAAGTCTCGAATGCCTGTGTGACCTATCAATCAGTTCAGGTTAATTTGTATAGCGACTTTTTTTGTACACAGGCCACATCAATTAAGGGAACCTAACTTTATGGAGGGCATAAAAATTTAGATTTCGTGCCGGCGATGAAGAGCCACAAACAGGATATTTAGAGCCATTTAGAGACCTTCAGCCAGCTGGGATCAATAGCTGGTGGGTGTCCCCCCAAAATGGAAATACATTGTATTTCACATGATGAGGAGGCAGCTTCTACAAATCAAAATTGTTGGTATTGCCCAATTTGCACTTAGCTGAAGTAAACAGACATGCGGCAGTACAACAAGTATTTCTATTTACTTGCACAGAGACAATGCACTTAAAGATAGGTAAGTATTTACTTTTGCTGGTCAAATGAAAGGATAATACTCAAAATTACAATCATACTTAAGTAAGATATCCAATTACATACTTAGGTACAATAAACTCATGACACCCAAGCAAAACTAAATCTCTAGGAACATGCTATACAGCTGTCATGTCAAGTTTTGGGTACGTTTAGTGACTTTTTCACATGGGGTCACCATTACTTTTTTGGCCTGTATCATGACGTTAGGCCCAGAAATAAGCTGTAATTTCATAAAAGGTAAGAGTCTCAAGATTCAAAATTTGGAAAGTCAATCTCAAAAGTAAGGCCTGCTCAAAACACATTAAAGCAAACATAATATCACAAATAAGGGTCATAGGGGCATTTATCACGTTCTATAATGCGGGATCAGTGAAATTACTGTACAGGCATGCAGAAAATACACCCTTTTGATTACAATTTAAGACCCAACAGCCGCCCAGTGGTCCATGCCAGTGTGTCCCTGAAAATGCGGAAATTGAGAATATTCACAGGTACTTAGGAGAATTTTAAAGGCAAAAATGTCAAAGTTAGTCCTGTTTCTCAGTTTACACCATGGATAAATAGACCCTGTGCTGATAGTTGCTTAAGATACATTTTGTTCTAAAATGGCTTTGTTTGATTGCAAATGCCAAATGACGAATTTTGCCCCCTCAGAGTTGTTCGAAACTTGTAAACCATTCAATGAGAACGAATGCGAAAATATATGGATTTCTTTGCCGTGTGATATCAGCTTAGAATTTAATCCCCAAGCCCAAGTCATGGCAAAAAAAAAGATGTATGGTGAACTATTAATGATAACACAAGCTAAGGCCTGAAATCATAATGTTGTATATACGCCTGATTAACAAAAAATGTCACCTCCGAAAAAACACCCATGACCCATAAATTTCGCCCGCTTATTTTATAAAACATGCCCACAAATTTGTTTTTCTTTCGTTTGGTCAAAGATTACCTATTTTATTATCTTAAGATATTTAAGGAAATCATAATTTATGTGTTAAACAACAACTATTTCAGGCACATTCTGTCACAAAGACATGTTATGTGTCTGGAATGTCTATTCAATGGCACAAAAAGTAACAAATATAACACCGAATACCCACTATTAATTAGTAAATTTATCCAAGATGTCAGAAATCATTTTTATCATTTGAATGTTTCCTTCCAAAATAACAATCACAGCTCAAACACATGTCAGGCCTCCCAGCTCCAAAAATGAGCCAATTTCATTGTTCCACTTACACAAAATCATGTCAATTACGAGACAAACAAATTCAGTCTCAGGGAAATCTAAAAGTTGACTCTGCAGCACCTTGGGCGCAGTGTTCATCTATCAGGATGCAGCCTATCACTACAAATCACATAAAGAGATATCGCAGCAAGAGCAGCAAGAGGAATTTCTATTAAGCAAGTAAAGCTGCGATGCTTTAACTTAACGATTCTCGGAAGTGACAAATGTGTTTCGGACTTGGTGACAGGTGATAACGGAAGGTATGACAGTGTTGTCAATTTGAAATATGTTTGGTGTATTTTAACTTTTATTCAAGTAAGATGTTAAGGCATGTTTCAACATTTACAGAAGTTTTCACAAAACAGGCATGATCTCTTTTAAAAAATAAACACTATCAGTTTAGTTCATTGTTGCCGGAAGAGACGAAAATAGTTACAGAAAGAAAGTTAACATTGAATTTGAATTGGACAAAATCTAAAGAGGCGACAGGATCAAGAGTTCTTTTGCAACTAAATGCTAAGTCATACTAGTAGTAGTTATGGCCAATACACCAAAAACAGAGAAATATTCTTAAATAATAAGGACACGCTACACTTTGCCTTTAAATAGGCATCATTTGTGTACAGAAAATGTCACCTCCGAAACGCTGAATTGCACCGACCTGTCTCCGGAAATGAAAAGCGAGGATAAATTGCGAAACCACATAGCCAGTTAGACTTGCAGACAATGGTCTTATAGAATAATAAAACAAAAAATGGGAATCAGCAGCGGGGAAGCATTGAGAAAAAATAGATGGAATTTCGCAGGGTACAACCAGAAGTGCCAATGTTGACCACATAAATGACACCAAATCCAAAAGAAAAACGTAAGGAGCAGTTTGTTAAGCTCGCCCTGAGCTAGCCCTATTATAGGATAGTTACACGGCAAAATATCTTTGAAATTCTTCATTGAATAAGCTGAGATACACATCATGAAGTGTCAAAACTGAAAGTTACCCCACTGATTGTGAAAATGACCATGAGCGGATTCAGGATCTTACAATATTGCTGTATAAATGTAGAAAGAAAAGAGTATTAGACCAACAAATATAGTCTGCAACTGTTATCTTTCAGTAGATTTGCAGCGAAGACTTTGAAAGTATTAAAAATAAAGTACAGCATGAAAATACTAGCAATGCTGCCCTGTGTCTTGTATTTAGTGGTAAAGTAGCTACTTGGATTATGAGACAGTGAAAATATGACATATTCTCTCCTTGACATTTTGTAAGTTTCAGTTGGCAATGGAACCAAAGTCAGTGTTGTACATGTAGTTAAAGTATTATTTTTTTTTTTTTTTTTTTTTTTGATGTCAGTTGTTTAAAAATCATTTTAAAATCAGTAGTGTACTGAACAAATGCCATGCATTAAATGCCAATCATTTTTTTCACTAAAAAAAAAAAAAAACCACTGTGGTGAAAAAGGAAAATTCATGTCCCCCCCCCCAGTTGATAATAACAAATTGTGTCCCGTCTTTATAGATTTTTTGTAAGTTACCCTAAAAATCTCCATTCCCCCTCCCCCATTCAAAAAAAGCCCCATAAAAAAAAATTTTACTAACAAAAATACAAAATTGCGAATACTACAGACACGGCCGAATTTGCACGCAAGATTTGGCACACATGGATTACTAATGTTAACAGTTCATGATGATATAAAAAATCTCAACTTTTTTTAGGCAAGTCAGGCGGTGAACGAGCTGTGCGATACGAAATGCCCATTAATCATTTCAGGTGAAAGCAAATCATGCACCATGAATTGGGACCCTAATTTGAGGTGTGTGTTCGCGAAACTTTATAACTTTGATGTGCCTGTCATTGCTCAAAGTTACTAAATTTTGTCATATGGATGATCTTGTGATTTTTGTGGCCCTTGTGTGGTGAATAATCACCCTTGGGGGCATGCAGCATATTCAGTGCCTACACAATGGCCAGTAGCCAGCATTTTTTCTGGGGGGGGGGGTGCGCATTTTTCCAAAAGTGGACCTTTCCCCAAAAGGTGTTTAGACCTTTTCACAATAGAGCCTGTGTAAGATTTGGCAAAAGGGACCTGTTTTGCCCCCCAAATTCCCTTTTTGACCAAAAAAGCCCAAAACGACCTATTTTTCCTAGCTCGCTTTGCTCGCCCACCCATATTTTGTGGACCTTTGTGGAATTTGGGGTGTTACATAGCCCCAACCCCGCCACCCCCCTTGCTACGGCCCTGGCTACACATGCACATTACATTCAGTTCAATTTCAATATCCCCTGCTCTATGAATTCTACAACCTCAATGGAATAAACCAGCAGGATAAGGTTGCAGAATTCGCAGGCAGGGGCAAATAATGGATTCTGTGCACTGTATATGCCCGTACCTACGGGGGGGGGGGGGTAGCTACTGCTATGAACATCCCACATGACAATGCATGACAGATGAGGTGACCAGAGATTTTCGATCAACTTTATTTTAAGCCTAGTCTTTATTTGCAAATCAGGAAAGAAAGAGCTATGAATTCCACGCGTACATGTCACTACCAGCTGAATTAATTTGAGCGGCCCTAATAAACTACACAACACTTAATTCTGCCAACTTAACCGTTAAGGTTGCAGAATTCAGGGTGGGTCCAGAATGATATACCTTGAAGGTGTTTCCTTAGTGAGTTTATTATGACGAGAATGTTGTTGAGTTGACGACCAATTCTCAACCACACCTGGTGGACTGTACTGCCCCCTGGGCACGGGGCACGCACTCACTGCTCAAGGGCATATCAAACAGCAAGATCTCGCTTGATTCTGATTGCTCAGGCAACTGAATCAGGCCTGATTGAAATGACACCAGGGCTGGGCTGTGTGCCGTTTCTATTCCGATTTAGGTTTCTTTCGCACATTCGATAGACAAGGAATATCGGAGCACAGACAGCAGACGCTTCAATCGGCAAATACGAGATCACTCTGTAACTATGTATGCAAGAAAAGACGGGTGCTGACAAATTGCCGCAGCACCGCCAATTCTCGCCAGCACCGCACACCGCGCCGCCTTCTCAGAGAACGTGAGTATTACGCATATAATCGCGGGATATAACAGACATGCCCCAGGAGCTATCAATCCAATCGGATTCAAATACCTGACACCAAGCATGCCAATACGAAAATAAGCTTCGCCTTACGATGAAATAAGAGCTAAGAAGAAACCCGCCGGCTAAGCCCGGGTCTCCCCTAAGATAAACATGCCTATTTTAAAATGGCTGCGACCATCATGAACGCGCTGTCTGGCCGAAAGGTGCCCCCTTCCATATAGCAATCTTCCTTGAAGACACGCTTCAACGTTTTCGCAGTTAGTTAGTATAGATTGGTGCTTTTTATTAAAGAGTACGCACGATATTTTCGAAACTAAAGCCCCGATGACTCAGGCTGTTTGAAATAGCTAGTTTTTCGATGATGATAAACTAGTGTTTTTCAAATTCGTGTTCTGCAAAATACCGAAAAACCTAGTTTTTCGATTTGCAAAAACCAGGGTTTTCGAAAAACCTTTTTTCAATTTTGAAAAACCTAGCTTTTCCATCGAGGAATCCGATTTTTCGATTGAAAAACCAGGTTTTTCAAAAACCCGCATCTTCAAATTTGAAAAACTAGGTTTTCGCCTCGAAAAACCAGGTTTCTCGACTGATAAACTAGGATTTCTCAAAAAACCTAGCTTTTCGAACGATAAACCAGAGTTTTTCGGATTTGAAAAACCAGGTTTTTCAAATTTGATATGCAGGGGTTTTGAAAAAACTGGTTTTCGATTTGAAAAACCAGGTTTTTCGATTGAAATGTAGGTTTTTGGATAAAAAGGAATCTGCAAGAGTGTTATCAGTCGAGAAACACTGGTTGTTCGATTTTGAAGAAAAACCAGGGTTTCAAAAACCCTGCATATCAAATTTGCAAAAAACTAGCGTTTTTCGATCGAAAAACCACCGGTTTCTCAACTGATAAAAAAATTAGCATTCTCAAAAAACCTAGCTTTTCCGAATCGATAAACCAGGTTTTGCGATTTGAAAACCAGGTTTTCAAATTTGATATGCAGGGCTTTTTGAAAACCTGGGTTTTTCGATTGAAAAACCAGGTTTTTCGATTTGAAAAACCAGGTTTTTCGATTGAATGACGAGGTTTTTGAGAAACCTAGTTTATAAGTCGGAGAAACCTGGTTTTTCAGATTGAAAAAACCAGACGTTTTTCAAAAACCTTGCATACAAATTGAAAAAGTAGTTTGTCGATCGAAAAAAACACCTGGGTTTCTCGACTGATAAAGTAGGTTTATCAAAAAACCTAGCTTTTCGAATCGGATTAAACCATGGTTTTTTTCGATTTGAAAAAACCAGGTCTTTTCAATTGATATGAACCGCTTTTGGAAAAACCTGGTTTTTCGATTGAAAAACCAGGCTTCTTTCGATTTGAAAAACCAGAGTTTTTCGATTGGAAATGCCTAGGTTTTTGATAAACCACTTAGGTTATCGTCTGAGAAACTGGTTTTGCGATTGAAAAACCAGAGTTTTTTCCAAAACCCTGCATATCAAATTTGAAAACTAGGTTTTTTTTCGCATCGAAAAACCAGGTTTATGACTGATAAACTAGGTTTCTCCAAAAACCTAGCCCTTTTCGCAATCGATTTTAAACCAGGTTTTTCGATTTGAAAAACCAGGTTTTTTTTCAAATTGATTATGACAGGGTTTTTGAAAAACCTGGTTTTTCGATTTGTTCGAAAAACCAGGTTTTGTCGATTTGAAAAACCAGGTTTTTCGATTTGAAATGCTAGGTTTTGAAAAACCTAGTTTATCAGTCGAGAAGAAACCTGCGTTTTCGATTGTTTGAAAAAACCAGGTTTTTCAAAAACCTTGCATATAAAATTTGAAAAAACTAGGTTTTCGATCGAAAAAACCAGGTTTTTCAAAACCTGCATATCATATTTGAAAAACCGGTTTTTCGATTGAAAACCAGGTTTATCGGCCGATAGATTAAACTAGGTTTTTCAAAAACCTAGCTTTTCAAATCGATAACTAGATTTTGCAAATTGAAAAACCAGGTTTATCGTTCGAAAAGCTAGCGTTTTGAAAAACCTAGTTTATCGCCTTATAAACCTGTTTGTTCGCATTGAAAAAGCCTGTTTTTCGAAAAACTTTGACTTATCGGATTTAAAACCCAGGTTTCGATTGACAAACCAGGTTTTCGATCGAAAAGCACTAGGTTTTGATAAAACATAGTTTATCGCCCGTGAGACGAAACCTGGTTTTCGCGTCGAAAAATAGGATTTTCAAAAACCCTAGCTTTCAAATTTGATAAACATCGGTTTTTCAAATTGAAAAACCAGGTTTTTTCGATTGAAAGCTAGGTTTTTGATAACCTAGTTTATCGGTCGAGAACCCTGCGTTTTTCAGCTGAAAAAAAAACAACACCACATGGTTTGCGGTGAAAAAACCAGGTTTTTCGCGAAAAACTGGTTTTCTCTTTCATTGGCATTGGGCCAAAATACTTGACCATACGAGTTGGTGATTCCTAACTAAAAAGTTTTCTGGTCTCATATTCAAAATTGGTGATTTGGTACTGATTGTGCTTGTGCCTTTGGTGGTGATATGTTGTATATCCTCTGTGTCGCTTTAAATGTGAAAGCAAACTATGCCTCAAGTGCCATTTTCCTAGACTACACTGTTAGAAAAATTGTCCGTAAATCTTACGGAAATTTCTGGCAGACTAGTATTTCAGACATTTTTAGGGTAAATTTACAGAAATGTCACTCAATTGAACGGATACTTTGACAGTAATTTACAGAAAGAAAGAAATTTGTCTCATATACGGAAAAAATGTGTATTTTACAGATTTTTCCGTAATCTTAAAATTACCGAACCAAAAAAAAAAAGATCCGGACAGGAAATATTGCTGCCAGAAATTTTTGCAATTTTAAAAATGAACATTGTTTATGTTTTGGTTTTTATTTGTATTGTTTTCTAAAAACAGACATTTACGGAAAATCGGTTTTCTATTTTAGGGAAAATTTTAACAGTGTACTGTGGTAATAGGTTGAGTTGTGGTGTGTAACCTTAAACACTTATTATTAGAAAATAATCAAGCACCCACACTCACTATGCGCAGAAAAATCTCAATTCCCTTGGCAAAGTTCAAGTAAGCTTTCATTCACCAATGTATTTAGAAAATACCCCCCTGGTTTTTGGGTATGATAATATACAGATCACACAAGGTCAGTTCATGTCAATGTATGTTACAGTACAAACCCACTGAACTGTGTCCTTGGTGGATGAGCATATTATAACTCATATTGAACTACTCCCCGTCCGTTTTAGAGGATGTGACATGCAAATTTTATAGAATTTGGATAAAACCGTTTACCCCGTGCATGTTTAGTTGAACTGGAAACAAGCTCAATTCCCTTTTGGATTTCAACAACACTTGTTAGAAGAATATTATATAATTGCATATAATTATGTATGATAACTTCAACTTTGCAATTACCGGGGTTGCTGTTTAGCTACATACTTCAACCGAGTTGTTAAACTTTTTTTGCTGTCTACATTTCCTCGTGCCAAATGGTCCAAACCAGAGATGTATCGGTTGGATCAACCAGTGACGAAATTATATAATTGGCAGTTATAATAACAAAAATATGTCTCAAATCTTGAAGAAATGTCAAATGGAATAAGATTTTTAAATCCAAAAATGCAAAAGAAACTCTTTAGTATTTTGCATTTGCCCAACCCCCCAAAAAAAACCCCAAAACTAAAACAAAACAATGCATAAATGAATACTTAGGATTGCCTACAACCATTGTAATTAACTCTGTTCACTACGAAGTAAAATGATGAAAGAGAGGGAAGTATTAAAAATAAAACAAATAATTAAAGTAGTATATTTGATGATTCATTTCCGTGGAATGTTATTTATGATAACAGAGGAAGCTTAGCTCGTTATTCAAAACAAATGCAAGATATGAGGCATATTTTTTTTTTGCTTTTATCCTTATAAATTTAGTTTGTATAGGTTGTTTGTACATTTATACACCATAAACAACTTCTGTGACTTAATGCACTTTCAAGAAGTCATAATTCGTGTCTTGAAATAAATCGACATAAAACGGAAATTTGTAGTTCGAGTATCACTTCCATGCAATGAAGTTACTTCTGTTGCGACTTATCTTCAGAGTACTACTCGCCGTGCGACTTATCTCCTTAACCATGTTAACGGGACACAATGGCATAAACAATATTCAGACATAATGAAATTGACCCTTAATGAAATCACTTCCACAAATTTGAAAAAAATGGATGTTTACATTCTGTAAAAACAGCAAGAGTTGGTTGCAGTTGGTGGCAATTCCTGCCACGGAAAATCAAGGTGTTGACATCCCTGCCATAATTTACAGTGTATCCAGCATGTTTTTGACACAATTCAATAGTATTCAGACTGGGATTCAGAAATTGTACTTCGGGCTCGTAGTAAGATATTGATCTGGCAAGTGAAAGGCGGATTAGTCAGGATTAGCACATATACAATAGCAATGGTCTGTGAGCTGATGCAAACATGCTTTTCAAGTTTGATAAAATGCTGGCAGTTATGTTAGCATCCTTGGCTGAGAAGTGAAGCTTACAACATGTACAAGGGAAATAATATTAGTTACTTTCCCTTTTTTACAAAATGTAAACACCAAAAATTGTTTTAAAATTTGTGGAAGTGATTTCAGTAAGGGTCCATTTCATTATGTCTGAATGTTTATATGCCTTTGTGTCCCTTTAAAGAATTCACACCTCAAATTACCCCAACCCTACTGCCAGGCATTGTTAAAATAAGTAACATACCTAAGTTGGCCCCTCAAAAAAGCTTGGATTTGGCTATAATGGCTGCAATTTTCAGCTAGATATCATTGTTAGGGTTCTGCTTAAAGAGCATAATTATGTAAATCAGAAGTGTCCATCACTCTATTAAATTTTTTCAGGCCGAATACATATCTCTGCAGGGAAAATGGCCGGTGCTTCTATTCAAATAGTCCGTACTGGGCGGTGAATTTTGTCGGGTGCCGATTTCTCACCGGTGGTGCGTCGAAATTTGGTAACGCTAAAAAAATATTATTTTTTTGTACCGTGTACTCAGTGCTTCTCTATGGCGTAGTTCATTAAACAGATTTTTGGTCAATAGCTTTGTAATATTTGCAATTTATCTGTTTGGAGTCGTATTTTTATTTATTTTTAAGCATGTTTGTGGATTATATTGAAAGCAACCGACGATTAAAATGCTGAACATTATTTTTTTATTCTGTTACAAGAAGACATGGCTGAAAGTCTGGTTAGATTAAGGGCGCATATAATCCTCCCATTGAAATACACGTTAAAATGGCTTATGTGCGTTGTCATGGTTCTGTCTGGCGGGAATGCGGACGTAGTTTTGACGTGGCGAAAAAGGATTTGGCAGAGAATTATAGTAATACATCGTCAATACGTACAAAACAAATGGCCAGCAAACAGAGCACGGTTCAAAAGCCACATTTCCCGCGGCAAAAATATCCCAGCATTCCCACCAGACATACCATGATACAACTTCCATGATACTGTGCAAAAGAAACGGCCAAGAAACACATAGGCTAATACTAAGTAGGCCCTATTCCCACCTTCCCTGATCAAAGGTACCCGCGCGTATTTAGTCGCCTAAAATAAATGGGAAAAGGAATTGTTGTGGACAGTAATCTTATGTTTTTCAGCTCCTACGTACGCGTACGATCGAAGCTAAAGCAGACCGAATATTATCGAGAGCCCTTATAAACCAATAACACTACGTGCACGGTCGTTTTACGTTTTTACAGGAAAAAATTACAACATTTGATGGTTACCAAATACTACTTTTTGATATCGATTATTAGTAATATACAAAATACTACCAAATTTCGATATCGAAAAATAGTAACATTTCAAATACTAATAATTTTCGATATCGAAAATTACTAATATTTGAAGTATATCATTTATCGACGCAGCACCGGGATGCTGGTCAACCCTTGTAATTTCCATGCATGGCAGGCTGACAGTTATCAAGATCTCTGAATTGAGGAAACCTAATATTTTAAGAGAACCAGTCGCTGAAGAGTATCAGGCAAGGGGGAAGGGACCGCTTGTCCCCTCCCCCGTGGGTCTGGCCAGGGAGTATTAAACTTAGACCGGTTAAACAGGAAAGTGGGAAAAGGACAAGCAGAAAGAGACTATAGAAAAGCGAGGGAAGGGAGAGGAAAGGATGGGAGATGCAAAGGGAAAGACAGATGGTGGTTGAATGTGGGTAATGTTCAAATATTGATTCCCAAAGTACCCCCCCCCCCCCAGATTATGAAGGCGTCGGTGAAAAAAACGTGGGTCACCTGCTGTATTGCATACGATTGCCTACATATTTGCATTCTAAGTTTCCGCGAAAAGATATGTGAACAATTCGAACATTCATTGATGCTTCAAAGTTTGGGTGTAAGATTCCATAATTTGTTATTGATTTCAGAATAATGAAATCGTTTGACATTTTTCTTGATATTTGAAAGTTTACAAAAAGTTATCAAATCAAAGCAAGCAAAGAATGTCAGGATGTACTTGTGTAACTCATCTAAAGTCTCTTGGCCCTATTCCACAACAGTGGATTCCGTGGCACAGAGTGAAAAATTGGGTACATATCTTTGAGTTAGCATAACTTCTCAATGCAAAGTTCAGAAAATCAAAATTAAAACTTTCTCTAGTAGGTGAAATATCTTGTTTTTATATGTGATATATGTTGTGGAATCTGATTTGAGAAAATTCTGTCCAGTCTTGATCAACTTGTTCAGCCTCCTCAACAGTCTAGTCCAGATCTAGCATTGAGAGATCTTTCTCAATAAGCTCCTTCCATATGGTCATGGGCCCCCGAGTTTGTGCCTTCCATGGGAGTGATTCCATTGTATAGCAACCTGCCATGCGGATCTTGACGATTCACCAGATGTTACTGGGCTATTTGAGGCGTCTCTTCCTGATAATTGTAGTGAGTCGAGGTTGTATAGTGTACTTCTATCCAGATACTTGGCACATTCCATCAGTCATGACGTTGAGCCAAAGAAGTCAATTACGCTCAAGTGCAGTGCAATGCGCTGTTTCTGTACCCGGGGGGGGGGGGGTACTCAGTGAAAAGGGTAGGTACATGTTTGCCGCCGATATGGGTCGCATTTTTCACCCTTTCTATCACAATGGGTCGTTTTTCCCACCAGGCTACTATAAAGATGGGTCCTTTTTGAGGTCATTGCTTCTATATAAATTTTTTCTGATTTTCGCTAAAATCACAATGAAAATGGTTGATTTTCTGATTTTTGGAAAAAGTTACTATGAAAATGGGCCGATTTTGCTAAGATTACTATGAGAATGGTGCGAAAATTTCAAGGCCAACTATATAAACGGGGTCGAATTTCGGAACCAACTATATAAATGGATCATATTTTTGTACAATTTGGTCACTATAAACATGGGTCGATTTTTTACCTCGGCGGACGCACACCCTACCAAAATTTTGGTCGGTTACCCCACCCCCCCCCCCTCGTCCCGGGTTTCTGTATATAGATAAGAATTACAATGGCAGCGGGTGACGTATCTTCTCTCGCCTTTCACAATGAGGCATCGGGCTCGATTCCGATAGGGGCTCGTTCTAGGCGGCTTTATGTGGGCTTCTTGGCATATAAATCTGTTCTGGTATTATGTTTCTCTGATGTGCTGACTCTGAGCGCCTATTATTATGGCTGACAGCGTCATGAGCACATCTGCGTGGATATATGCGCGACAAAAATACTCAAAAATAATCATTATTATTATGAAATTTGAAATACTTCTTGTCACAACTGGAATAATATTCATCTTGGACACCAGCACGCGTATTTTAAAAGAAATAATGTAAGGAATCCAAAACAATGGTAAAATGAAATTCAAACAATGGTAAAATGTTAATACAATACATAATCTTAATGAAAACACCCAAAACCGTTATAATCCTATTTTATCTCTCGCCTGTAATGTTGCATGTTTAACTCAAACAAAATTCTCATTTGATGGTTATGGGTTTTCATCATTCTGATACAGATATCTTGAGATTGCTTTCGGATTTTTGAACTTAAACAAATCTGAATCTGGGGTATTGTGGAAATCTGTAGTATTAGTGGGCCTACCTCAAGGTACTTAGAGTTTCCCGTGCTGTAAGTCAGATTCAGATAACAACAAACCCTATAAATTTATTGTTTTTCATTCTGATAATTCGTCATGTGAGTGCACCAAGGTCATAAGTCAATAGCTGCCATGTGATTCACCTGTGTTCTGGCAATGTATTATAATAACTCGCAATTTTTTTCTTTTAAATTCTTGAGTCAGTGTTCTCTTGAAATGCTTCTCCAGGCCATTTCAAGAGTCACTGACAAGACTTGGCATAATAGTAACTATGTTTGATGGGAATTTTCTGAAAAAGAGTAGCTATTGCACTTATGACTTGTTGCACTCCAAGAATTTAATACTTTAAATGTGATACCAAAATGGCTGGGACGCCCTGGTTTGGATAATTTTGTCAAACTCCTCAAATTTAGCAATATCTGCCATTTTTGTTTGGATTTTCTAGATCATTTCCTTCTAAAATTTGTGTATTAACTTTATATTCCTAGACATCATTGATTAAATAAGAATAACCCACTTTGGTGAAGCCGTCGCCTGCTAAGTTTGACGTTCCCCGCCTTTTATTTTCTCTATTGAGCAGATGTGCATTGAGGTTTATGGCAATTAACGATCTTGGATGTATATGTGAATTATCATAATATTTCTTAACCACCTCTTAATGGACCAAAACAGAATTCGTAATTATCTGGACAGATGTTACCAGACATGCCTGAGATGTTGATTTCAGTTTACCTCAGTTCATTTCCGTTTAGAAACTTTTTAATTTTATTTTTTTTTGTTCGAATCGCGAGAATATTACCGGTAAATTTTCTCTCTTCAGGATTACACGTAGTGATAATATAAAACCATAATGTCTAGGTCTAAGAAGAAGACATCGGCGTATCCAGACCTTGCTTTTTGATGGGACCCCGGGATTCTGGCGATTTTTGGCCCGAAATCCTGCTCCAGGCCATATATTTTCAACTCGTCTCATAGGGGCGCTATTCATTATTAAAAAAAAAAAAAAAAAAAAAAAAAAAATGTGTGCGCTTATTCCGTTAATGTTTATATTGAGGTATTACAAGAACGACTTCCTGCCCGTTCAGGCACAAAATTTTTTATGATTTAGTTTATGATTTTATTTGTATTTTAAATTGGAATTGTAATCAAAAACAATCAGATATAAAAAATATTGAATAGCTGCCTTATGAGATCTGGTTATAGTCCTGGAGCATGATTTCGGGCTCAGAATCTCCGACGTGCGGAACCCCGGCCGGGTGGAAGGACCTTAATAGCCGAAAATAGGCCGACTTTGCATATTTTGACATGAACCACCAGGGGGCGCGCGCCCCGAACAAGTTCTAACCTGAAGATTAATATCATTTGATCTTGTTGTAAATCATTTGATCTTGTTGACCTATGACCTCTGGATAACCTCAGTGAGCTTTAGTTGTATATCAACGATGACGTGACACAATTGCTACACCTGATGGGCTAGCTATTCCCTATCTAATTCTGTGTCAATTATTAGACATTTTAAAATGACTTTATCCATACAGATCTGTGAGGACCACCCCCCCGCTATAAACACCAAATATAATGAATTTTGTATGACTTGCCAAATTCTTGCTATTGAGTTGTCCGATTTTACAGTGCTGATATGCCCTTGCATGCACAGGTAAAATTTTACATAAAATAAAAGCGATTGTTTGCCTAAGTAATCAGCCTGTGAGAGTATGGTTTTAAGAGGTCTAACCTGGGTTGTGGCCATTTTGTGACCAACGGACACACACGACTCTGATGAATTCCTACGGAATAAAGTGGCACCTTATTTTAAAGTCTGCTTTAATTCATCAGGGCATGTGTGTCAGTGGGGCACAAAATGGCCACACCCGTCCAAACTTGTGTCCTGGGTAGGAGGGAAAACCCCGGGAGGAAACCATGGATATAACATACACATGGTTGGGTACAGGAATCTGGAAGGACTTGAGGCAGGATTGGAACAGGACAATCAATGATTGCACAGGACCGTCAAGAATATGAAGACTGTATTACAAAGAAAGCGGATGCAAAGATAAAGAGATGTCCACTCAATGAAGAGAACAAGCATGTTTACCAATCACGAGATTGAAAGCAAGTTTAGGGTTTTTGAGTTCTATATTTTCTATAGTCACTATTTTTCGGGTGGATTTAGTAATTTAACGTTTTGGGTTCAAATCTTCAAATCCACGCTTAGTCCTTTTAAGAATAATAATTTGAAATGGTGCTTCATAAAAAAAATCTCTAAAGTTCCCATTTTATCGCAATCGCAGTCATTTCAATATCTCGCTAAAACGTCTAAAAATTGTTTTTTTACAAAATGGTTGGGAGAAAATATTTTTTGGAAAATGTGTTGTACAAACGTTTAAAAATGTATGGACAGATCATATTTAGAAAACATTTTTTGTATGACATTTGAAGCAAATATCAATGAAAATGTTTATATATATGTTTTCCATTTATTCCTTGAAAAAATCTTTTGAACGTTAAAAAGGTTGTAAAAGTAATGTTATGGAAAACATTTTATGAATATCAATATGTCCATTAAATTTTGATGTTTTGTACGATGTTGGTAAAAACATTTCAGTTCAACAATTTTTAATTGTTAAAAACAGGTGTGATGGTTAATCTTATTCTTTATAAAGTGTTTGGTAATATTTTGGGTACATTGGTTGTAAAAAGGGGAAGTTTTCCTTGGTTTAGTGCTGTCGGATGATACAGCGTACTCAAATTACCTTTTAACCCATTATGAAGTACCCCCACAGAGCAAATGATTATGGCTACACTGGGGTTCGAACCGGGGACCTTAAAAATTATATATCTTTAAACCTTAACACTACACTAACTAATCTTACGGAAGTAACAGGGTACAATTGACTTATATACATGAACAATTTTTTATTATTTAAGAAATTTTGAAAAATTTGTTATAAAAATGTTTTCATATGACATGTTTAAACTGTTTGAAACAGTTATTTGGTAAAATGTTAATTTTAATGCAACATTGGTTAAAACATTAAATCAAATATTTTAAGGATATTTTGAAAACGGTTGTTATAAACATCATTTAATGTTTTCAAAAAAAACATTTGTTCATGTTGTTGTCACTTATTTTCATATGAACATTTAAACTATTCAAACATAGGTAGTAAAACCATCGGCAGAAAATGTTTTATGAGGTTGTTCTTCTATACCTATAATAAAAAGTGCAAATATAATTAACTGTTTAATTATATAATTTATATCAGCATTTTTAAACATTCATCCTTATCATGTTAAGGATATTTTGAAAACGTTTGTTAATAAACATTGTCTAAATATTCCAAAAATAATATTTTATTCATGATTTTGTTCAAATATGTTCATATGACATTTTAAAAATATTTTACAGATTTGGTAAAACATCGCAGAAATGCTTTATGATGTTGTGTTCTTATAAACTTAGAATAGCATCATGCGAATATAATCACAATATTTTAATTAATATATTTTATTCAACATTGTAAAAATATTGAATGCTGAATTTTAGCAATATTTTGACATATCTTTTAATATTTTTTATATCGTTTCTTGTCTTTATAACATGAGAGTTAATACGTTTTATATGTTATTAAAACATTTCACCACAAATATTTCTTAAAACATTTGTCCAAAGTTTTTTTTTTTTTTTTTTAATATTTCATTTACATTTTATATCACATTGATAAAGTTATATAAAACATTTCAATTATCCCTTCCTACGACGATTGAAAAATGTTGTAAAAATTTTTTTGTTTCCTGGGGAACTCATTACCTTTTACGTTATAAAATATGCCATTCCGATGATTAAGCTTTTCTGATCGAACCAACCCTATAATCGTATTCATTATTCTGGGACACGTAAGGACCAAAACCCCGCGTATGTGCGTCTCCTTACCTCGGAGCTATGTTCCCAATCCCCATTGACAACGCAATATACTCGTTGAATGAGGCGCAGTAGGCGTAGTCGTCCGTAAGTTGAATGCATGAAACGCTTGTATCAAGCTCTCTGTGCGTACCCCGTGTCCCGAATTAAAGAATCTGATTATAACAACCAACATGGCCTTGATATTAATACAGAATTCTTAAACGCTGTGAAAATGGTAAGCAATTTCATTGATTGATGCCCTGGGTGCAATTCGTTTAATTGAACCCGGGGTAGTACGCGCTGCGTATTGATGTTATTTTTAGGTCGAAGCGCTCGCGTCATACTGCGTTTTGCTACACTCGCGCGCGCCTGCCACTGCGTCCTCGTTGCTATGATCGTGCGTCAACCGGTTTGTTCGATTGTTGTCACTGGGTGGTGGCAGTCCCTTTCTTGTTTTGTAGAAAGCCGGTGAACCATCGCAAATTGAGTTAAGAATGACCTTAAATGATAAAGCTGTTTAAGAAAATGAGATAAAGGTATGATTTTTTGGGAACCGGGGTATCCTCTTTACGACGAATTGAACCCGGCGACACCATTTTTCTTTGCGTGGAAGAACTCGGCCTCCGGCCTCCTTCTTCACTTAAATAATGCTTCGCCTTGGGTTCAATTTGGCGTAAAGAGAGTACCGGTTCCCAAAAATCATACCTTTACTTCTCTAAATAATGAATAAAAACCGCGATCGCTCGACAGGTGCGAATATCCTATTTGATCACGCTAATAATGCCACGCATTTGTACGCTCATACTTTAGTATGTGTCTACTTATCCATCCAACCACCCCCACACACGCCCATCCTACATCCATCCACATCCACTCCCTCATCCACCATCCACCCACCATTTATCCATCCTTCCACCCATAAACACCTTATCATCCAATCAATCAATCAACCAATCAAGCAATCAATCAATCAATCCAACACAATTCCTTTCCCCCATCTAACCATCCATCAATCCAAAATATACCATCCATACACCCATCCTTCATTCGTCTCTTCGTCATTTCCCCCCCTCCATACCCCTAAATCCTTAAATGCCATTTGTTTGTCATTTTAAATCAAGAGCGGACACCTGCCTTGTGTTTTATGGGAAATTTTACTTCTTCTAGATCTAACAAGACAAATACGCCAGCTCGTTTTTTTTGCAGTGATGGTTCAGTTTTGTATCGTCATTTTCCTGAGGATGTAAGGGATATAGGAGTTTTGTTTTCCCTTGTCCTTTTGTGCTATTCCTAATAATAAAACAGAAAACCTATTATCTTAAAGGATTGTCCAAGATTTTTGTCAAGCTCATTTGACTTCATTCATAATATCTGTACATCATCACGAATTCCCGAAAACATAATACAGTTGATGTAAAATTAACCAAAATAGAGGCATTTTAATTTTTGGCTTTTTGACATCCGAAGAAACGTGCGGATTTTTCGCGACGGCTTCATTGATCAAATGCGCCCAATTTTTCTCTCCTCGTGACGTCAAAGTGAGAACCAAAACATCGTGTTGACTCGAATTGTTTATTGCGTGACACTTAATATAGATGGATTAATGAAATTAATATAAAATTAGAAAACAAAGTTACAGACTGACATATTTGTTTCATTTCGTTGTGTTTAATTATTATTGACGTGGCAACACTGCGATATGATGGTCCCAACGACGTAATATGGATGGTCATCACTTTGACGTCACCATTTGCCTTGCATGTGCGATTTGTCGGAATCGTTTTTCTACTAGCTATTGGGCGGGAAATTAAAGGGCAAAATACTCACAACTTGGACAATGTTCAACTTATTTTTGATTTATTTTAATCTACGTTACTTAAGCCTTCCATCCATACCAAATTTCCAATATGCAACATCTGACATATTTCCTTTACACTAAAACTGCGAATAAATTTATTGCGCATGGCCATATGCTCTAATAATAATTATTTACTTCAACATTAATATCATAATTAAATAAAAAAAGAAAAACGTAAAAAAAATAAAAAAAATAAAAATGTTTTGTAAAATTTGTATAGAGGCAGCCGCGTGGAGTTTCTCGTGACTGATCGTAAACGCAAGCAACAATCACAAGGCATTGTTGCGTTCTCCAATTAAAAAGGGCGTGGCATAAAAGACAGTCATACAGAAGTAAGCCAATCCAAAGCTTGGTTTTCAGTTACTCGATAAAATGCTGTCATTTTTGTAAATCAGGGTAATTTCGGTTCGTGCCACTTGATCTTTGAAGACGTGTGGGAACGGATAATAATTAAGGATATACCCAAAACCCATGTGTTTTTCGA
>JAMKCH010043269.1:0-13722 GCA_023653785.1 Ophioderma brevispina
GTCAACAAATGAGCCCTCTATGGCTGTATTGACTATATTACATGCATATAATTTTCCCATACAGTTGTAGGTATAATACATGAGGTGGGGAACTGCTTTCTGACTGTGCACCTATCCCCATTTGTATTTGTTTTGAGGAATCTAGGTTCCCTGCAGAGTATAATTATTTTAAGTAGGACTCTATATAATTCAAGCCATTGAAGTTTTGACCTTACTTTGATGTTGGAACCAATATCCATAGGTCAAAGAGGTGGCTGTTTTTGTGGAGAAATGGCAATAAGTTTTTCTGAAAGGTTTTAAATTATGCATTTGAATAATTTGGCAAACTCACACTTTACAGTGAAAAGTGTACATGTGCCTCCTGCTATCTTCGGCAACACAAATCGTTTTAGAAGTGGAAACAGCCTCTTCGAATCCCTCTATCTATCGCCCGTAATGTAACAAGCTATGTCAATAAATATCAGCACTTGATCCATTAATGCACCAATGTATCATTACCAAGGAAGTTGCATTTGGTCAGTTTTTTCTCATAACATGGTTAAGGTCCTGGGTCATTAAAGGCAATCTTGTGTACACCCCCAATTCCTTAGCCAGCGTTCTTTTGGAGCAAATTTGGTGCAATTTACAGATTGTAAAAAAAAGGTGTCCAAGGGTAATGTATGGGGTCATTAATGTCAATCTGTGTACACTCTGTATAATCTTGGGTTGGGCTCATTGGTTCATGTGAGGGCATGATTGAGCATGATTTGCTAAGGAAATATTAAATAGGGTTCAAAGCTCTCATCAGGATCATTTGAGGTCAATCGGTGTCCAATCCTATGAGTTTGTTCTGTTATTTTTTTTTATCAAGTGTGATGGTCATAGCACATAACTTGCAACCAGCAAATGAGATTTAATAGTTTACCACATTCAAAGGTCACATATAGGGGTCTTTAGGCGCAACCTGTGTACACACCTGTTTGAATCTTGGGTCAGTGATTCTTTCACAAAGTATGAAGTTCTTGTGTGTATAAGAGTGATCAATCCTTTGTACATACTATTATCAATCAGGTGAATACGACTAAAAACACAAATAACAATTTTCACATATGTGGACCTTGACCTTTGCTTTAATGACCTGCAGATCTGCATCTCATACCAAATGTTTTTTTAGCCAATATGGTCTTTGGTGGTGCAAGAGTTGTCATTTTCCCTCAATGCCTCAAAAATCTTGAAAAAGGCCAAGATCTTCTGGGGCTTGTGCCTGAGCCAATTTTTTTTTTTTAAAGATACATTATTGTACGCAATTCCTCATAAATGGGTATTTTTTTTACCAAAATGACCACTATGAATGGGTAAGGGTTCAAATTCACATTCCATCTGCCCCTTTAAAAAAAAACCCCAAACCAAATCTGAGTAGCCCCCTCCATGTAGAACAGTCATTTTGTCTTCAATTGTTGTGTAGTCAGAGTTTTATCACCAACTCTGACTTCTGTATAGCATCTATTTGTAAAGAATAATTAAAGAGTGGTCTCATGATTCTGACAAAAGATATTTTCTGTTTCTACTCCTAAACTAAAGATTATGCCTCAAAACAAAGTCATCAAAACCGAAAGTCCTAAAATTGACAAGGCCTGGAAAGCGACTCTTATACATGTACACCCATGCTAATTTAAGATTGGAGATACCCAATGTTGTAATGCTTATTTTAAAAGTCCTAATAAGGAACCTTTTAGACTCATGAAAGGCAATACTTTGATCAATTCTGTGAAAAATCAGGAAAAACATCAAATCTTAATTTCTGTGGAGAAAAAAAAAAAAAAATATAGGGAAATATAGGGATATTTTGGCAGTTCTAGGCTGTATAGGGAAAATGTGGGTAAAAAATCTAGGAAATAGGAAATATAGGAATTATAGTGCCGCTTGTAGCCCTGCAAATTTTGTGCCATAGGTTTGTGTGTTAGGTCAACGAAACGTTTGAAGCCTTGTTTTCAATAGACATTGCCAATAAAAAAATTGGAATTGTGACCAAACGAAAACGAGCTATGTGTGTGAAAATTTCAGAATATACTTTAATACGGTGTATCCTTGCCTTCCACACAGAAAAAATATCTCAAAATGGGTAAGGTTGGGCGTGGCCGGCAAAAGCGCCCCGTGGTCTTTTAATTTTACGTGTAAAACGGCAAATATTTTATAAACGAAAAATCGAAATCGACGAAATTCATCAAAATGGATCCGTGACCTCAAATAAATGTAATTCAAATAACTGACACATTTATCATTTTAAGACCCTCTTTTTTTGGGCAGCCCTTCTCATTTTTTGGCGATATTGACAAAATTGGTGTCAAAATGCTGCAGAGGATACAGCTGCATCAAATAAGAGTTAGGACAAAATGATCTTAAACATAACATTTTATAGCCACCCCTACAATTTAATCAACTAAATCTCTCAAAGGTTCTTGGTGTTTATAAGCAATCAGGATATGTTGAGAAATTTATGTATCCTGGAAATGTCCTTGTGTTCCTTTAAATATGTGAAAGATAAACGTGCCACATTGTCACAGTTGATTGTGTTAAGACATCCTTGCAACAAACGCTCCATCAGCACCCAGGGATAAAATTGGAGTTTCTGCTTCTGCTTAGATACTTCAAAAATTGAAGGCTGCCATATTGAATTAATTATTTTAAAAAAAACACAAATGATCATATCACAATGAAGGATCAATAACAAAACAGTACAACACACCAATATGGAGGTAATTTTTCATTGGTATGCAGGACCGTAGTAGCGTTGATGGCATAAAGGTAATACCAATTTGTCATCGGTTGGGGACTCTATATGAAACATCTACCATAAATCGGATAATTGAATGGCCACGAACTGTCCACTTCCAATATGAAGTACGCGGGACATAGTGCCAAATATGGTGTCAATTCTCATCCGCTGGCTGTCCTGTCATAGTTCATGCAAGTCAGTTAGGATTGTTTTTCTTTGACATTGGCTTATTTCATATTGGGGCAGGACAGAAATTCAACTTCCCAGCGCTGCCATTGAATTATGATCGGGATCCCAAATCTCTAAAATTGTACACAATCCTTCTTTTATAACGCATGCACACTGTTTTAACTGCCATCATAGTTATGGTTCACTTACAATTCCCACACTACGACTGCAAAATAAATTCTCACAAATTTGAAATGGGGAGCATGCTTTCAAAATTCCTATATTAATTTCCTGGCCTGTAAATTACCCTGGAAGTAAAGTAAAATATTATATAAAAAGTTCTGATACCTAACTATCAATAATTAAAGTGTAGAGGAGGAAGAAAGGTTCTTTGATGGGGTCACCAACGCCTTTAAAGGCCATTCAAGATCTATGACATCATAACCCTGTGTGTCTCCCGGCCAGGTTGGGGGGGGGGGGACTCACATTTTTGCAGGGGATGCCATGAGTAGGACCCCACTCTATGCAGGCCCTTATGCAGGGTGTGGTTTGTGTGTGTGGTTGGTGGGGTGGTTGGGGGGGGGTTTGTTGTACCCACCTCCCAAATTCCCACAAAATTGGGCAAAGGTCCACTTTTTGCTGAAATTGTTTTGAAAAATGGTCCAAATTTAAAAGAAATTTTGACATGACAGTCCACTTTTTTAAATGTTCAAAAGGTCCAAAAAGACCATTTTAAGGTGGTTATGGGAGGTCCACTTTTAACCAAAAAAGGTCCACTTTTTTGAGAAAACAATCCACTTTTTTCGAAGTCCCCCCCCCCCCACCCCCCAAAATAAATCCTGCATAACGGCCCTGACTCTAGCATTGTTGTTGTTACCGAAAGAACCCTTTTTTTTAAATTTTACTTACTCCCTGTTTTTATCAAAGACTTCATAATAAACAAATTGTTGTTAGTCCTTTTAAGATTGCTCATTAAACTTTGCAAAAATCTGGCTTTGGGTCAAAAAAA
Source organism: Ophioderma brevispina (assembly GCA_023653785.1). Classification (NCBI taxonomy): domain Eukaryota; kingdom Metazoa; phylum Echinodermata; class Ophiuroidea; order Amphilepidida; family Ophiodermatidae; genus Ophioderma; species Ophioderma brevispina. Next base: position 3,933 of record JAMKCH010043269.1, read on the forward strand.
TCACATCGGTCCTCGGACCGCTTGTGTCGCCTGCCATCGCGGTTAGTGAATGAAAGCCCTAACATGACTTTTGACCTTGATATTGACTCCTGGACCTCAAACAATAATGAGGGTTTGCATGTAAACTCCATAAGCCAAGTTTGGTTCCATTGAACTTCAACTTTTTTCAAATGAGGTCAATTTTAACATTTTCAGCCTGTTTTCACCTTGCAATCCCATGACCTTTGACCTGGTATTGACTTTGAACCGTGGTAGTGACCTTTTGAACCTCAACAAACAATTGAGGGATCCCATGTTTGTACTTATTATTCAAGTTTTGGTCCATTGAATTCTACCATCGTTTCAATAGTCAATTTTACATTTTCAGCCTATTTTTAATAATTTGACCGCGACATGACCTTTGACCTTGGCATGTGACCTTTGACCTCATCAAAATCTGGGGGATGCCATGTTGCACCTTGATCAGTTTGGTTTAAATCCTCAACGTATGAGAAATTACAGGCAAATGTAACCCTGTTTTGACAGACAGACAAACAACAACAGACCTCAACAGACAAACATCACCGACTACAGGTGGACAAAATGATCCCGAATGTGTCTTCCTGTCTTAAGGCAGGCGACACAAGGGCAGACGACACAAAAAAATAAGGTGCCTTCCCACAAATCCTGAAATGTCCCTTAGTCGGGTGACAACAATGGTTAATTCTGATTTCTTTACAATCAATTTCCATATTACTCAATTCTTAAAAGATAAACTTGGAACAAATCAGATCCGGATGTCCTATGTATTTATGGCAAAACATATTCTATCAAGTACACCTTGAATATGTACTAGGTGTATCATTTGGTACAGGAGTCACAAACCAAATATCCCAACGCTAAAATGTCGCAACATATCACTCTCCCCATTTCAATGCCAACATTTATTTTCCCCTTTCTCTCTCCAGCACCCCAGAGGCATGTTTTGAGAACACCAATCCCCTAATGCAATGCAATGGTGCCCTATACTTGTATACTGTATCGTACTAAACACATATCAGTACCTAGGGATAAAAGTGTTCAAGAATTTAAGGAGGACCACAAAACAGTTCATGATTGTGATAAAAACTCCTTATGACTAGTAGAGAGTGTGATTTATAACTTTTGAAACGGTATTGGTCAAATATATTCCAACTAACCTAAAATGAACCACCATAATATTTTCAAAAAGGTGGGCAACTCCAAGCCATCTTTTGAGCCTTGAAGGTCTAAGATATATGGCTAATTTTTTTGTTGACCACGGAATAGAATGCCCCAAAGAGCCTGTAGTGTTTCCTATGCTGTTCACAACTTTTTTTCCAATGTATGGTGGATCATTCCCTGGAATACATTTTGACCATTTATTCAAAAGGATTCAAATTTTTTGATATTTTTGTCATTTTTCCATATATAAGGAGGTAGGCCATATAGGGGGAATTGAAAACTTCACCCACACCCCAATGTACAAGCGAGTTCACAGCCATGGATTGATTTAGATGTTTGCCTTTGCTTGAACTGGTGTTGAACCCGACCTCTCATATTTCAAAATCCAGAACAACAAATCTGGAATTTTTGTTTCCAATTCGTGAGCCTCGGACTAGCTAGCACTATGTAGTTTACCTAAAATATTGCAAAATCATTGGTTTTTTGTGTTAATAATAGGAGTTGTTCTTATGACCAATCTGGGTGAAATTTCTTTCTCCAAACTGGTGCTGGACTCAATACAACACACCCTTTTGCCTGTACCCCATGGTAATCAGTTACCTCAGCTAAATGTAGGGAAAACTTGGTGCTTCTTCTTGGGCTTTGCCCCTCAATAATCCTAACATATTTGTCAGGACGTCGATGTATTTTTCGAATGAAACCCCATGTTCTTAGCCCAGCCACATCATCTGTTGAGAACTGTTGTCTAGAAATACAAAAAATACAAACTTGTCAAATGTCAATATCAACTATTCATTCCAAATGGTCAAAAGTATCGTTGATGGTTCAATAATTTTAACATAGTCATTCTCTCGTTTAAAATAAAAACCATCCTATATGTTTAAATATGAAAGAAAAAAGAAATCATAGGCATATGAATTTGTCATATCAATAAGGTTACTGTTCACTGGAGTACTCTTGCCTGCTGTGTAAAAATACTAATTGTTTCATTGTACAATATTTCCTACTTCATCATTGTACTCACTTGCTTCAAATAACTACATCAGGTAGAACAGCCAATATGAGCTATAAAATTGCCTCTCTCAACAACACTCTTCACAACTACTCGTCACAACACGCTGCAACTACACTGCACCATTTTTACAAGAGATAAAAAGAGACTGCTACTGAGGTTTTTTTAAAAAAACTTTTGATGGTGCGCCCTGTTGTTATGTATAATATGTATATGTTGTGTAAAAAGAGTAACCACAAAAGATTAAATATGAAGGAGCGGATCTTTGTTTGTATGTATAGAAGAATATATTGTAGATCCTAACCCCAAACCCCCTACGGGCGGCAAGTTCAAATTTGATTTCTGAGGAAATGGGTGCAGCCTGAGCCAAGGTTCGAATCAGGTACCTCTGGCATGCCAGAACCTTGTCCACTTTCCACTGGAACAAATTACCACATATGCGTCGACCGTAAATATGGCCTCCTATACAGGGAAGGGTGTTTTTTTTTAATGATTGTAAACCATTTTTTTTTTTTTTCTTATTATTCCTCTGTTTTGAATTTGCGCCGGTTTAGACCATGTTAAGAGAGAGAGAGAAGATAATTTTTCCATTACACTAAGCCTCCCCTAACCCCCAAGGTGTTTTTTGGAGGCAGCAAGTCAAAGCTCGATTCTGAGGAAAATGTGCATGGCATGCATGACCCGGGATTTGAACCCGATACATCGACATGCAGACCTTTTCACTTCTATTGGACCAAATCAAATTTGCCGTCGTATGAGGTCGGTGGAGTTAGACAGCCCTCCTAACGGCAAGGGTTATTTTATTTTTTTCACGAGTGCCCCGGGTTTCTTGCAATTTCTCTGTTGGATTTGGCGGGTTATTGTTAATACATATCAATGAAGAAATAAGGAACTGGTTACAGAACCTATTTGCCAATCCAAACATCAAAACAAAAACCGATTGTATTGAAATGTTGCTTAGGGACTCATTCCATTATATTTTAATGAAGGTGCTGAGTAAAATTATGAAGACATGACTGAACCCACCCCCCCCAATAGTAATAGACAAAAGTACATGACATACCCTACTAACATAGGTTTATTAAAAGGTACACGTGACAACCCCCCACCCCTCCCGGACCCCCCAGCCCATCCCCCATCCCACTGCAGAATGCTTTTTAACTATACGGTTGTTATCCGACAGGCTATGTCGCAAATATTTCATATGTGACGCACCATTTGGCCAAAGTGGACAAGATTAGGCCCACTTTCAACAAAATATTAAAAATTCAAGAGCTCTTTATTCCGAATTTCTTTTACAATCTGTAAAACCCGCCGATGGGTATGGACGATGTGTGCACTTGCTTAGAGGTAGGACTCCCTGATATCATTTTCCTCCCACCCAATGATAGCCAGGGGCGCACCAGAGTCGGAATGGACATTTAGTGCCCTCCTGCAATTATATGCCCAGGTTTGGCTCAATAACGCTTTAAAAATGACCTTTAATGGCATAAATGATGGAATGAATGGCCCTTTCTTTGTTAAATAAGGAATGATCCTTTAATGGTAAGGAATATCCCTTAATTGGATGGAATGGGCCCTTTAATTGGTAAATGAAGGAATGCCCCAAAATGTAAATGAAGGAACTGCCCTTTTAATGGGTAATGATGGACGCGGCCTTTATTGGAAAGTGAAAGATGGTCTTCTAACTAATTAAAGACACTATCAGTGATCACCTGAAAGAGTCAACTTTGAAATTTGCAGATATATCTTACAAGGAAGGATACTTCTGGAGAATTCTCATAATTTATTTTTTTGCGACTTAAAAATTGGGCAGAAAAGGTGGCATTTTTTTCTTCCAATCCATCACATCTGTTTATCATGGTTTTACTAGATATCCCTTGGAAAAAGCTTCTTCACAAATTGGAGTTGATCCCGAGCTTTGTGGTTTTTGTTGTAAGCACCAGCCTTGTTTCCCAGTTCCAATAGGCATTGTGCTGTATTTGTCTGTTTATTGGACGAAAACACTAGAGGCAATTACTCCAGTAGCTCAGGTGGTTTTTGTATGCGGCCCATTTCATGATTAGGCGCCACTTTTTGAATTTTGTCTTTTCCTTCCTAGCATGTTCAACAATTATGGGATCAAGTTCATTATTGTGATTTTTTCCATTCCTCCCTATGGGCTTCTACCTCCATAGCTTCACCAACTTGCCTCCTGTCACAATTTAGGTGTTGTGATATCATAACATGCCTAAATGACCATTCTGGTGTCAACTGGAATTCAGGTTATTTTTGTCCAAGCTGCCATTCTTCACACCCACATTTTTCCTATCCCTCTACTTTATTTTTGTTGGAGAATAAGTCCCCCACGTTGTATTAATATCAAAATAAGGAAATGGCATTTTCTTGTATAAGTATGATATGCATGCAAAATTCAGTGTGGGGATGTGACATTTGTTCTGTTCACTTTACACACATTTTAAAGTGGTTCGTTAAAACAAAACATCAATTTTTTCTGTTAACAAAAAATATTGGTCAATTGATAATTATGTCCTAAGCTTATTTACACACAACATTGTTGTTATTGCTCACTCTATAATATTTTGTTTACAAAGAAATGGATGCGGAGTCACCTCATTGTCAGTTCACTTATTTTGTCACATCCACCATATTTTTTAAGTGTGATTTGGGGTGTAACAAGAATAAATAATTCCACTTGTAATATAATTTGAAATACATTGGAAGAGCTTTATATGGTACCCTACACATTAGGATCATTCGATCTTTATGGGCTGGGCAATTATTTTGATTGTCGTTCACTTGTTGGGGTGACATTATTACATCCGTCACATCCAAATACAACTTATTTCACGCTCAATATAAATTTCATTAGTGTACCCAATTTTAGTTATTTTGTGAGAGCTATTTGGTGTCACTACAGCCAAATGAGTTTGTGTCCTATTATGCTCTTTAAATTATGCCAGTGAACCAACTAAAAATGTGTCCGTTCACCCCCATTTGTCAAATCCACAAAAGGAGTTTTTTTTTTTTGGATAAAATGCTAGCTAACTCATCATAACTGTTTGATTGCTTTTTCACATTGTATGGGTTATATATTCTAAATGCATTAAGGTTGCTTGATGTATTTCAGACCCTTTTCCATTTTTTTAAATTTTTCATACACACTGTCTTTTAGTAGCCTTGCTTCAATATATGCCTGGGATTATAAACATACTTTGAAGGCCAAGGGCCCAGAAAAACATTTAAAATTAAAAAATTGTGATAGTTTCTTGTCAAAAATTCAGTTGGACTGAATAAAACATAATTCGTCAGATTAAACCAACTACTCATAATAATGCAATTGTCCTGTCACAGAAGAATGTCACAGGTCCACCATAAATAAGCCAATATACTGCTGATTCCCATTAAAGTGCTTTGAAATTTCTACTGTGTTGTAGGAACTCATAAATTTTAACTCTTCAAGCATTCTTTGGTTCTTTGGTTTAAAACAACTTTTATTCAACTCATTGTTGTTCCCGTTTCATCATTGGAATATGTCACATCCAACTTTTTACCAACATTGATATCAACTATCTTTTTATCCTGGCCAGCGTCTTATTTTTCCCATATACCTATATCCCAAGAGCTTTAAACCATTGAATTATCAGAGCCATAATTGATTATTTTTTCAGTGTGAAGTAAACTATTAATAGTCAATTCCCATTGTTTTGGTCACAAAATACACCTTAATTTGCATAATCTGTTGAATATCAACCAAATTTATTCAAGACAAGTCAATGTACATTATTCATTTGTATTTTGAATTCATTTTTCAACAAATTTACCCAACATTAATCAAGTAACTTGAATTTTATTTGAGAGGGGTGAACAATTAAGCCTAGCCAGAAAGGTATTTGTTATGAAAACCGGTAGCCTTGGCAAGAAGAAAACGAGTATAACACTTTTACTCACTTTGGAAAATTAATCCTCAGTTGACAAAATGGCGCCTAATTGTGAAAAAACGGGCCATGCATTATGTCCATAGCTAACTCTTTTCAGTATCACTAATGTACGGTCCAGGAACAATATTTGGTTGGTAATAATTCCCAACTACGCAGAAAATGCTGAAATGGCCAAAGCCCCTTTTTTTGGGGGTTCCACGCCCCTTTTGAGCGAAGTACTACTGACTGTATCTACAGAACCGTTGGACCTAGACGGTTGAGAGACCACTCAAAATGGTGCGGAATGGCCACATTTGGGTGTCAGGTAATATATTTTTATATCCAAAAGTCAAGGTTTTAAGATAATTGTCAAAACCCCATTTCATCATATATACAATTATGAGATTTCATACGGTTTCACTTCCAAAACAGGAAGGGAGTTCATCATACACTTTTGATTGTTTAGGGTAGTTAAGGGTAAGGTCACAAAAAGAAGTCGTCATAAAATCCTTTCCGTTTCTCAACTCATCAAATTGCTAGCCCGTCAAAATTTTTTGACTTTTATTACAAATTGGGTAATATAGGTGAAAACCGTGGCATTTTGTGCTGTTATAACAGTGTAATTTTCTCCACAACTCAATCAGTTGTGACCCCCGATCATGACCTTTGTATGCACAGTTATTGACCATTTGGATCTCACCTGGGATATATCACATTTATGTTACCACCCCCCCCCCCCATGCCGTTTCGTTTCATGGGGGAGGGTTCAACAATGCCCCATCGTAACATTGAAGATATATTTTTATCCATTTTATAGGGACCTAATAAGAGCATAGTTACATGCTGCTGAAGGGTCCTTTAAATGATCTAAAAAAGCACTACTGCATGCCTGTGCACTATGAAACAGGCAAAATATCAAAGATTTCCATGCCAAAAACATTAATTGGGGGTAATTATGATTTTTCATTTGAGCCACAAAAGGGCCCAACTTTTTTGGGTGCATCACATATTTTTAGCCTGGAACCGTCGGGTAGTTATAGTGTGATTTTTTATTCATGTCATTTCAGTAAAATTTTTTCGAAGATCTATTCGTTTTGAAGGTTGCGCGTTTGTCCCTGACAATCAATACCACGTGTATGTGGCGTGGATTGGGCCAACATTCTTGCATGGATTCACCTGAAGATCGATTGCCATTGCCGAAGGAATACGAATTTAATTTTCTTTTTGTGACCTAACCTTAGCTCCAGCCACCCCCCAAATTATCCCTGAGGAGGGTTAGAGCAAAATCCAAGGGTATGGTGAACTCCCTTCCTGTTTTGGATGAACACCTTGTGAATCAATGCTCATTGTATAGTGCTCAATATGGTGAAATCAGTTTTGACAATTATCTTAAAAAAACCCTTTGACTTTTGGATATAACCTATTTTCTGACCCCCCATAATGGTGCCATTCCGCACATTTTGATTGGTCTCTCAACCTTCTATGTCCAAGACGGTTCTTAGATACAGTCAGTAGTAACTTCCCTAAGGGGCGTTCCCCCCCAAAGGGGGCGTGGCCATGTCAGCATTTTCGGCGTCAGGGAATTATGTTACCAACCCAATATTCTTCCTGGACCTTCAATTAGTGGATTCTTGAAGACGTTTAGCTCTGGCAGACATTGCTACAAACCACATGAGCACTAGAGTAATTGTGGCTCATAAAGCATGACCCTAGCCGGGGGGTCAATGATCACTTGATGACTAGCAAGACATCTGTTTGAATGTCATGTAAGGACACTAAATCGGCTAGAGTAATGATCACGTGCCTATCACTATACCTTTGGTGTCCACCTATGGTGCGCTGACCATAGACAATGAATGTGCCCAACTGTCATATTTCAAGCACCATTTTATTTGTCAAAGTGGGAATTGTATATTAGCCAAAATGGTCAAAATGACCACAATATGACCATTATGCAATGATTTTGTGTCCCGCCGCCACAGCAAAAAGGAGGGTAAGTGTGCGACTGACCTGTAATGACTCCTGCTGTTACCACCATCACATATGGGCCTTGGATCAGCAGTCCTGACCAAGTCTGTGATTGTAAAGCAATTGATTTGTTGCATAAAACAGCAAAAAGGAGGGTAAGAGGCGACTGAACCTGTAATGATCCCTGCGTGACCCTTTGACCCAATCTGTGTACACCCCATATGGGGCCTGCGGTTCACGGTTCTTCTGACGCAAGTCCTAGGATTTTTGCAAATGATGTGGCAAAACAACAAAAAGGAGGGTAAGCACCCCATATGGACTATGGTCCAGAATGGGTTCTTCTAACCAAGACTGGTTGGATTTATAGCAATTATTTGTGGGCATAAACAGCAAAAATGAGGGTTAGTGCGACAAGAGACCGGTAATGACCCTTGCGTGACCTTTAAACCGCAGTCTGTGAACATGGGACCTTGGGTCAGCGTTCTTCTAACCAAGTCTATGTGATTACGCAATTGATTGTGGCAGAAACAGCAAAAAGGAGATAAGCGCAACTGACCTGTAATGCCCTGCTGACCTTTGACCCAATCTGTAAACACCTGTATGGCCTTGGGTCAGGGGTTATTCAGATGAAGTCTGGTCAAGATCATTTAACTGTGTAACAAACACTAGTAGCATTTGAAATATTCGTCTGGGGAGGTGGGGGGGGGGGAGGGGGGTTAGAGAGAGACTGCCCCTTTTTGAGACCCTAAATGACCTTGGATTAAATCTGTGTCACCCCCATATTATGGCCAGTCCACCGACCAATGCATCGATAAGCACATGCAATCGCAAGGAAACAGGTGGGTTAGTAGCTACATGACGCTGTTGAACCTACGTACCCCTATGTTAAACTGTTTACACAACCCCTATATGACATGGGTCAGGGTTTTCTGTGGCCAATCTTGGTTCAATCCCGACAAGGCATCTGGCCACTAGTAGCATTTTGAAACACCGGAAGTGCGTGAGAAACATAAACAAAGAAATCACGACAAATACAAGAACCCTAGCCCGTGCTACGCCCACTGCTAGGTAAAAATTGAAATTTCTTACATATCGACCAATTGCACATGGATTAGGTACACATGGGATTACTAAGCTAACAGTTCAGATGATTAAAAATCTCAACTTTTACGAGGTAAATCATGAGGACAAGGTTGTGGATCAAAAAAGTGCTGGTAAAAATATCTTCATAAAATTACAAATTAAAAATATTTGAAATTTGCAGTATCTTAAAGTAAGGATATAAAGCATGTAGAATGCTCGTCGTGAAAAATTGACAGAAGAGACCAGCAAGTGTTTCAAAATATGAAGTTCCATTGGATTACGTGTTGTATATAGTTAGTGTCCTTACGGAGAGCATTTAAAATAAATAGCCGATTGTTCTTATATTAGGTTTGCTTTTAGGATTCACTTGTGGGTATATTAGGATACTATTCTTGTTACAGACATGTATATTCACGTTCAAGTTCTTGACTTGCGTTTGGAGGACAAAATGAGTAAAAACTTAAGTTCAAGAATTTTGAACGAAAAACACTTTTTCTGGGGTGCGAAGTGGTGTAGAAACTGAATCTGGCATTAGAATGCAAAATTACCCCCCCCCCCCCAAATGCTACAACACCTCAACTACAAACCTCCATGATATCCAATAGGGGAAAAAGAGACAACATTC